>JAXQQM020090406.1:0-38315 GCA_034641835.2 Pinus albicaulis
TCATTGTACTAAGTCATTGTAAATACATTATTGTAAAAATTGTTCTAGTGTCTATCTACCAAGAGTTGAAGAGGCAGTGTTAGGAGGTCTAAGATCATTATTAGGTGGTTGTGTCATAATTGGGGTTATGGTCTAGTGTTTCTTCTTCTTCTACATCATTCTATATCATTATAAAGTGGACCATTTTCCTTGGTACGAGAGTCCATTCTTCATTTATTATTCTATAGGGTGGTAGGGTGCTGCTAGGGTGAGTTGTAGCTCATTGGGTTTTGGGGCATCCATTCAGTTGAATATTGAAGAATCTCAGGCATTGGAGCATCCATCCAGTGGGAGTTGGAGAAGAATTATTTTCTAGATTCTAGGAAGTTGGAGCTTTATTTTCAATTGGAGTTGAATATTAAAGAATTATTAGAAAAGCATTCGGTGATTTTTGTCCCAAAGAGGGTTTCCACCTTAAAAACTGTGTGCATTTGTGTTCCTTTTGTTTTCTGCTATCATTGTACAAACACTGATAATAATTGAAGATTAACTAATGCTCTAATTGAAAGAAATACTGATTCACCCCCCCTCTCAGTATTTCCAACAATTGGTATCGGAGCTTGGTTCCTTCAATAGCATTTTAATAGCTGGAAGGAGGTCATGGAGCATACCAAGAATGGTGTACCTCTGTTCAATGAAAATAATTATTGACTCTGGAAAGGAATAATGGAGGTCTATCTCTTGGCACAAGGTTACGAAGTATGGGACACTGTTCAAAATGGATTTACATCAACCACAGATGAACAAGGTAAGAAGAATTTGGTAAATGATGCAAAAGAAAAGAATATTATTATCAGTAGACTTATTGAATATGCTTATCATAAGGTGTTGGGTTGTAAAACTACCAAAAATGTATGGAAAAGCTTGAGAATATATATGCAGGTGACTCAAATGTCAAAGAAGAAAAGCTTCAAATCTATAGAGCAAAATTTGAGAAACTCAGAATGAAAGAAGATTGCAACATTGCTACATACTTCCAATACGTTGATGAAATAACCAATACTCTGGAAGGATTGGGAGAGCCAGTTGACGAGAAGATTATTATATGAAAGATTCTTAGAAAGTTACCAGGTAGATTCAACCCAAAGGTATCGGTCTTAGAATACAGTGCAAATCTGGAAAAACTCAGCAAAGATGAATTACATGGAGTTCTCATAGCATATGAAATGAGACTTGATGAAGAAGAGGGTACTTCGCATCTAGAAACTACGTTCGTTGCATCTAAGATAACCAATAAGGACAAACAACCTTGAATTGAAAAGACATGCACCTGCAAGTGTGAAGAAAAGGAAGATGATGGAGAATGTATTTCAGATGAAGAATATTCTTACTTTATGAGAAAACCTAAAAATTGGTAAGGGAAAATTCAAAGGTAAACTTCCAATGATATGTTTCGTCTGTGGTGAGGTTGGGCATTTCGCAGCAAAATGTTCGAACAGAAGTGATGGCAACTCAAAAGGAAAGAAAGGCTTTAGGAAATTCAACAAGCAAGAAAAAAGGAAAGGATCCAAAAGGAAATTTCTCTCTAAAGAAGATAGCTCATCATCCAATGAAGACAGTAATAGCGAAGAAGAAGCCAATGAGAGAGTATTGTTTATGGCCAAGCATAATAAAGAAGAGGTATCAAAAAATGAAGAAGAAGGGTTGACCATAGAAGAATTTTCTAACGAGGCAATCAGGCTTATAAAAGAGCTCAAGGTTGAGAAAATCCATTCCAATACTCTTGAAGAACAAGTTCAAGCTTTCAAAATTGAATTTGAAGAACAAAAATGTATTGAAGAGTCACTTCAAAAGAAGTTGGAAGAATGCAACCAAGAAAGGGAAGCATTAGAAGCCGAAGTAGTCTCGCTGCGTAAGGAAGTGAAGAAGGGAATTTTTTTCCAAAACTATGCCAACTACTCAAGGGAATTGGAAGAAATCATCAACAATCAACAATCTTACAACGACAGAACTGGCCTCAGTTACAAAGAAGAAGAAGCAGGACCTTCTACAACAAAATACAATGAACCCATGAGATATGACATGCATGTAGACTTCATTGGACAAGATTTGCAAGAACATCCTTGGAATACGATTCCTCGATGAAGATTTCCATCCAGATACCAACACATTTTTTATGGATATTGTTATTCATGTGGAAAATTTGGTCATAAAGCTGTAGAATGTTGCACGTACCCTAGAAACCAATACAATTATATGAGATCCTTCAAATATGAACCTCCCAGGGCTCAAAGAAACATCAATAGATTTGAACATTTAAGAAATAATATGGAATGTTAAAAATGTCAGAACTTTGGACACATAGCCAGAGACTACAGACTTGAAAAATCCTCCAGAAGAATCTTCAAAGCCACAGAATGAACGAACATGGAAGGAGAAGAAGACTGATAATTGTGCTCTTGCTCTCAAGGTTCAAAACAACATGTGTGGTATGTTGACAGTGGTTGCTTAATGCATATGACTGGAGATAGAAGGAAATTTGTATCTCTGAAAGAGAAGAAGGATGGAACCGTATCCTTTGGAAATGATGGATCTTCAAATGTTATAGGATCAAGTACCGTCACTCTCGGAAGAAAATATGTTATAGCTAAGAATGTTCTATTGGTTGTAAACATGAATCATAATCTTCTCACTGTTGGAAAAATGTGTGATCAAGGACACACAATGCTATTCAACTCCACACAATGTGAAATCAGGAAAGGCAGGTATGGTAAAATTGTGGCTACAACAAGTTGAGCTCCAAACGACATATATGTTCTAGATGAAGCAAATAAAGCATGTATACTAGCTAAAGAAGATGAAAGATGGTTATGGCACAAACGAATGGGTCACATAAACTTTGACAACCTTGTCAGGATAAGCAAAAAGGAAGCAGTTCGAGAAATGCCAAAAATCTCAAAACCTTCCAACACACTATGTGAGGCCTGTTGGCACGGCAAGTAGAAAAAATTCCAATTTAAAAAAAATGAACACTTTGCATCACATCCATTGGAATTGATACATACTGATCTATGTGGTCCTGTGAGAACAAAAGGCTTAGATGGAGAATTATATTTCATGTTAATGATAGATGACTATACCAGGATACCAGCCGTCAGTTTCCTAAAGAAAAAATCTGAAGCATTTGAGTGCTTTAAGATCTAAAAGGAGTTGGTTGAAAATGAAATTGATTTGAAAATAAAGTGTCTAAGATCAGATAATGGTGGAGAATTCACTTCCAAATTATTTCATAAATACTATGACGAAAATGGAATAAAAAGACAATTTTCAACAGCACGAACACCTCAAAAAAATGGAGTTGCTGAAAGAAAGAACAAAACTGTACAGGAAATGGGTAGAACAATGTAGAAGGACTCAAAATTGGATGAAAAATTCTAGGTTCAAGCAATTTATATGGAAATCTTCATTATCAACCAAAGTATTCTCAGAAATAATTGCAACAAGACCCCATATGAATTATGGAAAGGAAAACCAGCTAATGTAAAATATTTCAGAATCTTCAGAAGCAAATACTATATCAAAAGAGAAGATCAAAATCTGGGTAAGTTTGAATCATGTGTTGATGAAGGTATATTTTTTGGTTACTCACGCAAAAGAAAGGCCTATAAATTTTATAATCTAAGATGAAAATAGATAGTGGAGAGCATAAATGTTACAATTGACGAAGATGGTGTTCTAACGAATAATGATGAGGATCTAGAATCTTTGAAACTTGAGACAGAGGCTGAAAAAGACACAGATAAAATTCTAGAATAAGAAGCAATTATCAACCAAGAAGAAGTAAATAATGATCATCAAGATATTAGAGAACAACATCAAGAAGCTCCTCCAAAGAGAATAAAATAATGGATTCAAAAGAACTATCCATCAAATCAAATCATTGGTGACATAAATGAAGGTAGACAACTTCGTTCATCACAACAAGCTCACATTGCTTTTCTAGCAACCTTTGAGCCTAGTAGTTTTGAGGAAGCCAGCCAGAATGAACATTGGGTAGCATCTATGAATGAAGAATTGGATCAAATCGAGAGGAATAAAACCTGGGAATTAGTTCCATGACCAAAAGATAAAAATGTCATTGGGAATAAATGGGTGTTCAGGAACAAATTGAATGAAGATGGATAGGTTACTAGAAACAAAGCAAGATTGGTTTGCAAAGCCTATGCACAAGTGGAAGGAATTGATTTCGACGAAACATTTGCACCAGTTGCCAGAATGGAAGCCATCCGAATGTTTCTCGCCTATGCATGTTCAAGAAAAATCAAAGTCTACCAAATGGATGTTAAGTTAGCATTTCTGAATGGAGAATTAGAAGAAGAAGTTTACATCGAACAACCTAAAGGTTTTATACTATTAGAAAAAGAAGAATATGTTTTCAGGTTAAAGAAGGCTCTATATGGTCTCAATTAGGCTCCCAGAGCATGGTATGCTTGTCTTGATGGATATCTACATCAACAAGGGTTCAAGAAAGGTACTGTTGATAGAAATATTTATTTTAATTATAAATCTTCCGGGAAATCACATAAGAAATTTTGGAACAGACGCGTTTCGAACTACCAACTGTAGTTCATCATCATCCTGATGATGAACTACAATTGGTAGTTCGAAACGCGTTAGTTCCAAAATTTCTTATGTGATTTCCTGGAAGATTTATAATTAAAATGTTATGGATCACAGAAGCTTGCACTCTCAGCAATATTTATGTACAAATAGATAAAGATAATTTAACAATTGTTGAGTTATATGTGGATGATATAATATTTGGTAGCAATGATGATCAACTAAGTAAGAAATTTTGTACAAATATGCAAAGTGAGTTCGAGATGTCTTTACTTGGTGAGTTGACACACTTCTTAGGGATTCAAATATCTCAGTAAGAGAAAGGAATATTTATATGTCAAGCCAAATACATCAAGGAAATGCTCAAGAAATTCATAATGGAAGATTCCAAACCCACTCTTACTCCAATGGTAATAGGTTGCAAATTGAGCATAGAAAACTCATCTAAGGATGTGGATCAAAGGTTGTATAGATCTATGATTGTAGTCTTCTATATGTAACAGCCTCCCAACAGATGTTATGCAAGATGTTGGACAAGTAGCAAGATTCCAAGCAGCACCAAAAGAATCACATATTATTTCCATCAAAAGAATTCTTCGATATCTAAAGGGAACAACAAAATATGGCTTGTGGTATCCCAAGGGTAACAATCTCATTATTCATTCCTTTATAGATGTAGCTTAGGTAGGAAGTGTTGATGATCGTGAGAGTACTAGTGAAGCATTGGAATATCTTTTCCAGAAGCTTGGGATTCTCCCAAGTTCTCATTAGATTTTCCTTATTGAGAATATAAAGGGGGAGTGGAAGTGTGTACAGGTCCGCAGGATGGTTGTGTGTCAGGGGGAGTTACCCTTTGCCATTGATGTCAAATGGGGAGAGAATGTTGTAGGAAAAGGTGTCATGATCACAAGGGGAGTACTTGTGTTGCCATCAATGCCAAAGGGGGACACTGTTGATCAGTGGTTATCATTGATGTCAACCCAAGCAGCACCAGGGGCTACCCCAATATTGCATGGGAATTTTGACCTACCAAATTAATATATTTTGGGTCAATAATGCTTTTTATGGTTTCTACTTGTCGATATGTTTCCGTTGATATATGGCACTCCATATAATTATTCACGGTTTGAGAGATATTCATGTGTGAAGTTTGTACCCCCAATTATGTTGGAAATACTGAGAGGGGGGTGAATCAGTATTTCTTTTCAATTGTTAATTTTACTAGTTAGATCACTTATATTTAGAACAAAAAATGAACAATGATGGAATAGATACTTTTATTAATTTCTTCTTTACAATAAGTAAAGTACAATAATGATATAGGGCTCTAACCCTAGATGAAGACTCCAATCTTCCAGGCTCCAACCTGTATTGTGCCAAGCACCGACTTGGTATTTCCAAGGCTCCAACCTTGTCAATTTGAGGCACCAACCTCTAGGGCTCCAACCCTATCTCTGGTACAGGCTCCTACCTGGTTTCTTGAGGACTCCAATCCTCTAGGGCTCCAACCCTATCTTTCAAGGCATCGACCTCGTCTCTATGAGGCTCCAACCTCTTGCTTCAATTCATCAAGATATATTTGGTTATACTTCACGACTCCCAATAACATCTGCAACAAGCCTTGTCAATCTCTTAGCCAACATTACCTTATCCAAATCACTTAATCAAATAAAACCTTGTCTTCTCATAAGGTGTCACCACTACTCTTCATATTACCCAAGCTATATCTCTAAGTTCACCTCATGATGACCTTCAACGCATCATGGTCTCCAAGGATTTCCACGAATCTTCGAAGTTAGCTCCAAGGCCAAGGATGTATACTCTAGGACTGCTCCAACAAATAGCTCCAAGAGGGCTTCAATTATGTATCATAATGTCAACCAAGTCTTCAAGAATGCCTCTGATAGGCTTCTAGACAACTCTCCAAGGTATGCTCAAGATCAACTTCAACAGCTCTTCAAAATTTTCCAAGATCAGCTCCAATTGCTCTTCAAGATCTTCCAAGGCATGCTCAAGGATCTACTTCACATGATGTCTTCAATGGTGCTCCAAAATTATCACTTCATTGTTCTTGTCTCCAATGTTCAAGTCCTCATACACATGACAAGTAATCAAAAAATTCCTTTAGGTATGTTCCACAACTGTCTTCAAAGGATGATCCTGTAACAACACTTCAAGGCTGCTAATGCATCATTGTGTTAAGTCCTTCACCAAAAACTCCACACACATATCAAGGTTTTCCACAAATGAGATAAATGAAATGAAGTCATTATTATGAGCTTGTTATGCCATCATTGTCATAGGACTGAATTTTGTTGAGGCTTCCTATTATTGGTCAAAATGTATGGCAGCTCTCTGTTGCTGTCCTAAGTTCTTTGTGACACAGTCCGAGCTCTTTTAGCTGATGTAATTCACCCAAACACTGTTTGTCAATTTAATTTTTAACTTCAGCAAGTATTTTTTGTGCTCTTTTTATTCTTAGGCAGAAAAGAAAGGAGGCTCTGTGGGTAAGAATAAGACTATAATCAATTCTGTGATGTCCAAGTCCTATGGTGTTCGTTTCCTGTAGTTGTCAAATAATGAGTGTAAGCCCCAAAACACTGATATAATCTTAAATAATTGGCCAAACAATGTTTTCCTGTCCTCTTCGGCCTCCTTTATCCTTTTGTTCTTATTCTCTGAGATTTTGAATGAATTCCTTGCTGGAAAATGAAGTATCATACTCATATTTATACAGATTTTTTATTGGAATGAAGGGGCATGTCTTTTTGAAGGTAGGCTGACATGAAGGACAAGGATAGGTTAGCTCAGCAATTAAATATATTAATTTTAAACTTAAAAATTCATTTTCTCACAAACCGCTGGGAGTTTCGGGGCAAGTAATGCCTCATTGGAAAGCTAAAATTATGCTCTAAAGGATGGTGAAGGTCTCACAAAGAAATTCTGCCTCTAAGATGGTGAAACATATTTTTCTTTGTGACTGTCCTTAAATTTTATGCATAAAAAGTTTGGGACAACATAAGTACTGTTTGGGACAGTGTGACTTCATTATTTGGCTTCTTCATTGTTTGTCTTCTGCATTGTTTGGCTTATCAGTCATAGGATCATAGTGTCATCATGATAGTATCCAACATCCATATCATCATGAAGGTATAGCATTATGTATTCAATAATAGTGCAGTAATATGTCATAGTGCAACATCATTAGGAAAGTTTTGAGGTAGTCTTCCAACCATCAAATGAGATCTTCCACATCATCATCTAGTCTTCCAACCTTCATCAAGTGTATGACTTCATCAAGTATCATCCAAGTGTATTACATCATCATATGTCATCATCAAGTTATCATCCAAGTGTATGAAATCATCATATGACATCATTGGTTAATATCTAGATCATCAAGTGCATGCAACATTAGATCAAGTACTTAGGGCTTCCTTCATTAGTGGTTTGACTTCTTCATGACTTGACATCTATCCTAGTCAACCAAGAGTCATGGCATCATCATCTGGAACCAAGCATCTCAAGAATATTGACATCTCGGTCAATGCCACATTGACATCAATGACAACCTTGATTAGCAATACCCCCCTTTGTCATTGATGGAAATATTCTTGCCCTTGTAATTTCTCTCCCCCTTTGACATCAATGGAAAACGGGGTGCCCAAATACTCCCCCTGTCAAGCTGCTTCTTTTCTTCATGAATTGTTTTCGTTCATAGGTATGTTACTCCCCTTGCCAGGTGCTCTTTCTTCTGGCAATATGGTTCATGATAGATGTGTTTGTATTTCTTCATGTGATGTACCATCTCCCCCTGTTTGGAAAAATTACTTTAGCTCATGAAGGATTGCTCAACTTGTGTGATCAAGTAGAAGGCATCATCATAAAATCATGTTTTTCTTCAATGGAGTTACTTCCAAGAGATGATTTATCAAGATTTTCCATGTGTAACTCATCAAGGATTTCATAGGGCCCACTCACGGATCACTTTCTGCAAGAATGCTCAAGAATCACAAACTCCCCCTAACTATATGCATGGTCTCTTTTTGGCAGGGTTTCACCATCAAATACTTGGAATATCAAGGATGACTTCATCTAGTCAACAACATGTGTTGTTCTTTGGAATGTTCAAGAGACTTCTAGATTCAACTTGTTTCCTTCTCCATACTCATGTAAATGTCTTCTCTGGCATGGTTCTAGCTTGTGCAGGGGCCAAGTCAAGTTAAAATCACGTGCCATATGTCCAATGTTATGGAAATTGAAGCACTCTATCTTGTTCATGAAAAATAAATCATGACTTCTTCTTGCAAAATTTCTTCGAGGAGATTGACGGGGACCATTATATTTGTCTTTGTGATATGCCCTACAATCTTTTTCCATGTGCCCAAAGTTTGTACAATAATAGCAATATCCAAGAAATATACTTTGGTACCTGGGAGATGAAGAGTTCCTTGAAGTACATTTGAAGTCTTTTTTCCTTGGGATTCTTTGATGATATTCATTGCCTTTTGTATTCTTGACACCATATGCGAGTCTCCTTGGAGTAGAATTTCTGTTGTTTTTGTCTTGATTCTTCTCCTTGCCTTTGTTGGAACTGGGAGCATCAACATTTCTTTCTAGGTTTCTCACATCTTTGTTGTTTGAAGAATTATCATTCTTGCTTGAGGATTCACCTGTATAGCCAAGACCTAATTTATCAAGGGGAGACCTTTGATGACTTAGGATGTCGTCTAGGGTTCGAGAGCTTTTCATGTTTTTATTCAGCAATTCAACTTCCTTTTCAAGAAATACAATTTCTCCTTTCAACTTTTCACAATCTTCATCTTTCATAAGTAGTTTCTTCTTCATTTCTTCCATCATCCTTGTTGTTTCATGTGCTTCTATTTTAAGGGAGATGATATTTGATTTCATTATGAAGACTTCTTCATTCTCCTTTGCTAGACTGCTCTCCATTTCTTCTTTTATTCTTGTAGCTTCACATGTTTCAGCCTTGAGAAGATTGATGTCTGATTTTAGTTTCAAGATTTCTTCATCCTTTTTGTCTAGTTGGCATATCATGGTGTTTCTCTCCTTTTCTTCTTCATTAACTTGTCCTTCTATGAATGCCAAATTTTCCATCACCTTCTCAGCTCCTTGTGCTTGTTTCCTTGCTTCTTCTAGTTGAGATCTAAGAGAGGAGACCTCTTCCTTGTATTGACCAATCTCTGCTTCAAGATTGTTCAAGCACTTAAGTCTTTGTTCAAGGTGGCTTGACAAAGTTTCTTCCCTTTTCTTTGCCTTATTGAATTTATTTTTCATAGATATGACTTCTTCATGATGCTTTCTTTTGTTTTGATCAAATTCCTCTTTAGGTTTGGTGAGCTCCTCATCTCTTTATTGTACTTGAAGCTTGAAAAATTCAACTTCCTTCCTTGTCTTGTCTTGGTTACCATCTTGCGTTTTCTTCTTAAGTTCCTCATTTTCCTTTTTTCAAACAGTTGATCTCTTCCATGGAAGCCATAAGTTTATTTAGGAGATCTTCTTCAAAGTCTTCTTTTTTCTCTTCATCTTCTAGGTCTTCTTTAACCTTGTTATCATCTCTCTTATCTTCATCTTCCTTGACGAATTTCTTGTTTTCCATCATCTTCTTGACTAGAGATCATTGTCAACGCTCCTTTTGAGTGAAGATCATGAAGTTTGTCCCATATGACTTTTGCTGACGAACATTTTTCGAAGTTGGCCTTCACAAAATTTGGTAACCCATTCAAAATTGCCTTCATTGCACTTGTATTGTACTCGGATTCTTCGTCCATCGTGTCATTTGATTTCCAAACTTCAATTCCCTTAGTCTTCAAGAAATTCCTCATTCTTGCCACCCATATATAACAATTTCCATTGAACAATGGAGCCTTCGCAAATTCATTTACTTTAATTTCAATGGTTGAGGAAGACATATCTTTAGGAGGATTGGAGAATTTCTTCCTTGGCTTTGCCATTTGTGTTCTAATGATCAACCTTCAAGTTGTTAGGCTTTGAGTGAAGGTAATATCTTTGATACCAATTGTTGGAAATACTGAGAGGGGGGTGAATCAATATTTCTTTTCAATTGTTAATTTTACCAGTTAGATCACTAATCTTTAGAACAAAAAATGAAAAATGACGGAATAGATACTTTTATTAATTTCTTATTTACAATAAGTAAAGTAAAATAATGATATAGGGCTCCAACCCTAGATGAAGACTCCAATCTTCCAGGATCCAACCTGTATTGTGCCACACACCGACTTGGTCTTTCCAAGGCTCCAACCTTGTCAATTTGAGGCACCAACCTCTAGGGCTCCATCCTTATCTCTGGTATAGGCTCCTACCTAGTTTCTTGAGGACTCCAATCCTCTAGGGCTCCAACCCTATCTTCCAAGGCATCGTCCTTGTCTCTATGAGGCTCCAACCTCTTGCTTCAATTCATCAAGATATATTTGGTTATACTTCACGACTCCCAATAACATCTGCAACAAGCCTTTTAAATCTCTTAGCCAACATTGCCTTCTCCAAAACACTTCATCAAATAAAACCTTGTCTTCTCAGAAGGTGTCACCACTACTCTTCATATTACCCAAGCTAGATCTCTAAGTTCACCTCATGATGACCTTCAACACATCATGGTCTCCAAGGATTTCCATGAATCTTCGAAGTCAGCTCCAAGGCCAAGGATGTATGCTCTAGGACTACTCCAACAAATAGCTCCAAGAGGGCTTCAATTATGTATCATAAGGTCAACCAAGTCTTCAAGAATGCCTCTGATAGGCTTCTAGACAACTCTCCAAGGTATGCTCAAGACCAGCTTCAAATACTCTTCAAGATTTTCCAAGATCAACTCCAACTGCTCTTCAAGATCTTCCAAGGTATGCTCAAGGATCTACTTAACATGGTGTCTTCAACGGTGCTCCAAAATTATCACTTCACTGTTCTTGGCTCCAATTTTCAACTCCTCATACACATGACAAGTAATAAAAGAAATCCTTTAGGTATGTTCCACAACTGTCTTCAAAGGATGATCCTGTAACAACACTTCAAGGCTGCTAATGCATCACTATGTTAAGTCCTTCACCAAAAGCTCCACACACATACCAAGATTTTCCACAAATGAGATAAATCAAATGAAGTCATTATTCTAAGCTTATTCTGCCATCATTGTCATAGGACTGAATTCTGTTGAGGCTTCCTGTTATTGGTCAAAAGGTATGGCAGCTCTCTATTGCTGTCCTAAGTTCTTCGTGACACAGTCCAAGCTCTTTTAGCTGATGTAATTCCCCCAAAAATTGTTTATCAATTTAATTTTTAACTTCAGCAAGTACTTTTTGTGCTCTTTTTATTCTCAGGCAGAAAAGAAAGGAGGCTTTGTGGGTAATTATAAGACTGTAATCAAATCTGTGATGTCCAAGTCCTGTAGTGTTCATTTCTTGTAGTTGTCAAATAATGAGTGTAAGCCCCAAAACACTGATCTAATCTTAAAGAATTGGCCAAACAATGTTTTCCTGTCCTCTCCGGCCTCCTTTATCCTTTTGTTCTTATTCTCTGAGATTTTGACCGAATTCCTTACTGGAAAATGAAGTATCATACTCATATTTATATAGATTTTTGATTGGAATGAAGGGGCATGTCTTTTTGAAGGTAGGCCAACATGAAGGACAAGGATAGGTTAGCTCAACAATTAAATATATTAATTTTAAACTTAAAAATTCATTTTCTCACAAACCGCTGGGAGTTTCGGGGCAAGTAAGGGCTCATTGGAAAGCTAAAATTATGCTCTAAAGGATGGTGAAGGTCTCACAAAGAAATGTTTCCTCTAAGATGGTGAAAAATATTTTTCTTTGTGACTGTCCTTAAATTTTATGCATAGAAAGTTTGGGACAGCATGAGGACTATTTGGGATAGCGTGGCTTCTTCATTCTTTGGCTTCTTCATTGTTTGTCTTCTGCATTGTTTGGCTTATCAATCATAGGATCATAGTGTCATCATGATAGTATCCAACATCCATATCATCATGAAGGTATAGCATTATATATTCAATAATAGTGCATTAATATGTCATAGTGCAACATCATTAGGAAAGTTTTGACGTAGTCTTCCAGCCATCAAATGAGATCTTCCACATCATCATCTAGTCTTCCAACATTCATCAAGTGTATGACTTCATCAAGTATCATCCAAGTGTATGACATCATCATATATCATCATCAAGTTATCATCCAAGTGTATGACATCATCATATGACATCATTGGTTAAGATCTAGATCATCAAGTGCATGCAACATTAGATCAAGTGCTTAGGGCTTCCTTCATTAGTGGTTTGACTTATTCATGATTTGACTTCTTCATGATTTGACATCTTCATTGGTAGTATCCTAGTCAACCAAGAGTCATGGCATCATCATCCGGAATAGGCATCTCAAGAATATTGACATCTCGGTCAATGCCACATTGACATCAATGATGACCATGATTAGCAAGTTAGTGGGCTAAAACCCCATGGGGTTGTGGCATGGGTCATTGAAAAGTCATAATTAATATTTTTTAAGCTCCTAAAATTCCTCCCATGTTCACTTGTTGAAGCCCCTCTCAACCTAAGCATTTATATAAATTGTGATCCTCATATCCTCCTCATGCAAGGGATTTTTCCATCTGAAACATGTCATCGTGTTATTTTCAATCTAAATTTTTTTCTACAAAGCTTCAGAAGCTGAAATTTTATGAGGCGAAGCCAAAATCCTGAGGAAGCTCCTGTAGAAATTTCAGATCAAGGTGTACAATATTTTCAGAGATATGATCTGTGGAAGTCAGTGTTTTTGCAGGCTCCTGAAATTCATCTCAAAGAAGTGACCTTGGGAAAAATGTCATAACTCTCTCTGAGTATCGGATTGGAATTATGTAAAAAGTGGTAGATAGTGCACAAAATTTATTTTTCTCTCTATAAATTTCAAAGCCGAATAAAGAAAAAGTGACATGTGGCACATCATACAAGTTCACTCTACTGAAACAATCCATAATTAGGGCATTGTGACAGATTGGGCATAAATCTCTCTTGAAGAATCCAAATTGGGTCAAACCTATGGCATTGGAAATATGACTCAGATGACTACTACAGGATCGAAAATCAGATATTGAGGATCTGAAATAACAAAGGTACACCAGATTCAATATCAAGCTCCTAGAAGGCAAGAAAAAGCTAGATCATGTGTTGTCAAGGGCTGCAAAGGACCAGCCTTTCTAGGGCAGAAAAGCAAAGCAAGGTGTAGCAGAGGGTAGCATGATAAGAGAAACAACCAAGGTGCAGAACAACAACAAGAAGTTGATCGCATGAAGTCTTCGAGTGGGCAGCACTGCATACAGTCACTGTAAAGGTATCATTGTAATAAGTCATTGTAAATAAATTATTGTAAAAATTGTTCTAGTGTCTATCTACCAGAAGTTGAAGAGGGAGTGTCGAGAGGTCTAGGATCATCATTAGGTGGTTGTGTCATAGTTGGGGTTATGGTCTAGTGTGTCTTCTTCTTCTACATCATTCTATATCATTGTAAAGTGGACCATTTTCCCTAGTACAAGAGTCCATCCTTCTTTTATTCTTCTATAGGGTGGTAGGGTGGTGCTAGGGTGAGTTGTAGCTCATTGGGTGTTGGGGCATCCGTTTAGTTGACTACTGAAGAATCTCGGGCATTGGAGCGTCCATCCAGTGGGAGTTGGAGAAGAATGTTTTTCTAGATTCTAGGAAGTTGGAGCTTTATTTTCAATTGGATTTGAATATTAAAGAATTATTACAAAAGCAATAGGTGGTTTTTGTCCTGGAGTGCGTTTCCACCTTAAAACTGTATGCATTTGTGTTCCTTTTGTTTGTTTCTATCATTGTACAAACACTGATAATAATTGAAGATTAACTAATGCTCTAATTGAAAGAAATACTGATTCAACCCCCCTCTCAATATTTCCAACAAGAGTGCCCACATCGGTCTAAGGTCTCTAAATTTGTCAAAGGTTTGCCCACACTAGCTGTCTTGAAGGATCATTTTTCTAATCAAGATAGAAAAATTATAGGATCTTCTTCACACTCATTAGAAGATATTGTTGATCAACGGTTGTCATTGATGTCAACCCAAGCAGCACCAGGGTCTAACCCAATATTGCATGGGAATTTTGACCTACCAAATTAATATATTCTGGGTCAATAATGCTTTTGATGGTTTCTACTTGTTGAGATGTTTCCGTTGATATATGGTGTTGTAACTCCTAGAGACAGCCTAGAGTTGTTATAGACCAATGCCTAGGACATCTTATAAGGTGTAGTGAGCAGGATATTTAAGACAAAGTTTCATCCCTTAACATGACAGAGCTCTTGCACTACTTCCTTTGAAACAGCGAATAAACTACAATGGAACCAGAACTTCAGACAGTTTGAGGCATTTGAAATAACGCAGAACGAATGAAATGCTAATATTCAGATACTACTCCGTCAGACAACTGTAAGACAGATCAACATAATCAGGGCCAGATTCACGACATATGGCAGAGAAAGTAAGCATAAACAATAGCGGAGCTGTATAGCGAGAAGAAGGTATCGGCTGTCACATAGATGATACTAAGAAGAACTTCATGGCATACAAATGGGCTTAAATATCTAAGAATCCACACATACCAAGAGCCCCCGTCAATAACATTTCAATACAACCAACATAGTAGAAATACGAGTGGAGTGCATGTGGAACAATACATTACTCCTGAGCCATTTAAAGTGTCAAGCTGCTACTGACATAAGTATCAACACGATAAGTTCATATCAAAAGACAAAAGACACTCGCATTCCAGGATGTAATATAAGAGAAATGAGCATAGATGAAACTAACAATAGAGAAACATACACACTACCATACAACCGTGTCCAGAATCCTTATTACAGTGAAGCTTCCTATTATTGAGACCCGATGGGCTCTTCCGGGCAGTATCCGAATCTTTCACAAAGCATACACACAGGAAATTCTTATACAATCAATTTTCTGAAGAAATGGAACCTTGTTTCATTCTTTTTCCTGTATTATATAGCATTCCATCTGCCCTTTCAGCGAGAAGATATTTTCTGAAAATATCTTTCTCGCGTGATCAAAATTGTTAAAAGTCATTGTCAAACCACAAAATGGCATGATGGGGAAAACAACTCTTCCATCATGCGTAACAGGCCCCGGGCCAAACTTAAAACCAAAATGTAGATCATTGTTCAAGGTAAAAGTAAAAATGCAAGAGTGGGAGGAAAAACCACCCACTCGGAAATTTAAAAAAGCATAACTGAATGAAAGTAAAGGCCGTTTAGGCCATGTCATGAATGAAACATGAGTTGTCATGAATGCTGTTGGGTCGAGGCTGTAGTAGACCCTGGAGGAGGTACATCGGTGGAGGGGCTGGCATGCTGAGTCAGGAACTGTGTTAACCTCCGCTGGCTTTCTAGATTTGGTTCTGACATCTCTGAGAGTCTCTCCACCCTGGTAAATGCCTCGCCAAAGGTGTGAATGTCTGCATGGGTGGGGAGACGATACCGGATCATATGGAGGAGGCTAAACTCCTTCTGTAGGACCGTGATGATGGTAGTAGCCTTAAGCTGAGTTCCTTTGCTCGTCTGAAGATCGGACCGATCCCGCTCTGCCTCTAGAAGTGCTGTATATCGGTCGGGGTGCATGAGTACGGCCGGAGCATTTGGTTCCCAACATGAAGGTATTCACGAAACTGATGTAACCCTCTCCCTTAGGCAATTGACGAACGGAGAAATTCCAGTCGAAGACTGGCCTGGGCTGAGAATTTTCAGAATACATCCTGTCCAGCCCCAAATGATTAAACTTGTCCGCATGCTGGAATAGGAAGAGGTAGAAAACCAACGAACAAAAACGAAACTTTCGGGCCTTGGCTAGCTCCCGAAATTGGGTCCGGATGGTAAAAGACAGGAAACCTGGAATATCCAGTGTAACCCCATTCTGAATCATAAGCCACAAGAATCGAATGCCTACCCAAGAAATGTCTTCAGGGGTCCCTACTCCCAGGAGGTCGGCAATGAGGGACAGGACTGGTCGGACCTCTTCATTAAACAGACTCAATGGGAAAGGTTCCACCGGAGGTAGGGCCGTCGCCCGATCAACGGTTATGGCAGCTATGAAGGCACGGCGGGCTTCCCTCGACAGTTTATTAAACTGTGCGAGCAAAGTTTCATCTTTGAAACTGAAGTAGGCATCACTGGAAGGGAAACGAAGAGCCTGCCTTATAATATCGGGAGAAAGGGAGAAGATTATGCTACCCTGAGGGGAAATGAAGGCATCACGATGTGAATCGTAGGAGTCTCTAAGCCAGACAATAAAATCGACACAGGAATGGACTTGGGGGGTGATGTAGTGATACAAGCCGGACGCGACAACTCGGAAACGATCAGCACTTTTACAGTGGCGGCCGAACAGTAGGGGCTTGATGTTCCGTATATCGAAAGGGTATTTTGGGTCACAGATACCCGCTTGCAAGTCACGAAGGGGCTCAAAACCAGGAGGATTTCTAGACTCATGGAGTTGGGGAGTTTCAGGTTCGTTCTTCTTGGGCGTCCCTCTCCCCATGGCAGTTATTCAACAATTCGGAAAAGAGAGAAAGGGAAAAACAATGAAACGAAACGGAAAATGGATTACCTGAGCAGAGGGTGACAATGCTTGGGAAAGCGACGAGGGGAACCGTGACAGTGACTTGGACAAACCCGGCGTTCTTCCCTACTTGGTAATCGCCGTGGAAAACTACCTGAAAATGATTTACCAGAGAGGAATACGAGAGTTTTTACCATTCGGGAGGACTGTTTAGGTTAAAAGGTGAAAATGTAAGAGAACAGAGGGCAAGTGTCGTAAGGACACTGACACTGAGACACGTGGCGCGTGGGGATTGAGTAATTCTAGATATAGGTGAGCGCCTCGTGTCGGGTTAAAAGCTGGTACGGGCCTTAGTACCAGCTGTCCTAATAGACTTACCTTACCGTTGTTCCATATGCGCTATCCACTTTTTAACACGTAGGACTTCCCCTTTGCCGGACTAACGCTTATCTTCCTCACCTGAGTGGGCCCACCTTAACTCCACCACGAGACAGAACCTCTCGGCCCAACCCTGTTACTATTTCTCCGCCGTGAAGTCTTGCCACGTGTCGCGAGTCCGCGGGGGTAAGGGCCTCGTCCTTTCCCCACGGCTTGACCCCCTCGGAATTTCTACGTACTGCCGTCATGTATAATCCGAGGCCTTCTCTCGTATATGAGTTGGTCTGTAAAGGCATGTCTCCCTAACCTTTGTGCCAGTCGTTAGCTATTGTTCCGCCTCTCCTCACTTAGTGCCATTTATCCATTGATTTCAATATATGTGCGCTTTACCACCCTTTTTCCCTTTCGGCTTGGTTTGATTTGACACTTGCTACTTGGCATATAACTTTAATGCGACCTGGTTCCTCTTTTAGGGAGTTTCGTGGCTATTGCTGAGAATTGAACAACATATGGCACGCCATGTAATTCTTCACTGTTTGAGAGATATTCATGTTTGAAGTTTGTACCCCCAGTTAGTGGGCTAAAACCCCATGGGGTTGGGGCATGGGTCATTGAAAAATCATAATTAATATTTTTTAAGCTCCTAAAATCCCTTCCACGTTCACTTGTTGAAGCCCCTCTCAAATTAAGCATTTATATAAATTGTGATCCTCATTTCCTCCTTATGCAAGGGATTTGGCCATCTGAAACAGGTCATCGTGGAAATTTTGCTCTAAATTTTTTTATACGAAGTTTCAGAAGTTGAAATTTTTATGAAGAAAATCTGAAATCCTTAGGAAGGTGCTGTAAAATTTTTAGATCAAGGTGCGCAAAATTTTTTGAGATATGATCTGTGGAAGTCAGGGTTTTTGCAAGCTCCTGAAATTCATCTCAAAGAAGTGACCTTGGTAAAATTGTCATAACTCTCTCTTTCAGTATCGGATTGGAATTATATAAAAAGTGGCAGATAGCTCACAGTCTTTAGTTTTCACTCTAGAAATTTCAGAGCCAAATGAAGAAACAGTGACATGTGGCATGTCGTAGAAGTGCACTCTGCTGAAACATTCCATAATTAGGGCATTGTTAGAGATTGGGTATAACTCTCTTTTGAAGAATCCAAATTGGGTCAGACCTATGGCATTGGAAAGACAACTTAGAGGACTACTACGGGACCAGAAATCAGATATTGAGGATCTAAAATAACAAAGATACACCAGATTCAATATCGAGCTCCTAGAAGGCAAGAAAAAGCTAGATCATGTGTTGTCAAGGGTTGCAAAGGACCAGACTTTCTATGGTAGAAAAGCAAAGCAAGGTGTAGCAGAGGGTAGCATGACAAGAGCAAAAACCAAGGTGAATAAAAACAACAAGAAGTTCATCATATGAAGTCTTCAAGCAAGCAGCACTGCATACAATCATTGTAAAGGTATCTTTGTACTAAGTCATTGTAAATATAGTATTGTAAAAATTGTACTAGTGTCTATCTGCCAAGGGTTGAAGAGGCAGTGTTGGGAGGTCTAGGATCATCATTAGGTGGTTGTGTCAAAGTTGGGGTTATGGTCTAGTATATCTTCTTCTTGTTCTACATCATTCTATTTCATTGTAAAGTGGACCATTTTCCCTGGTACGAGAGTCCATTCTTATTTTATTCTTCTATAGGGTGGTAGGGTGGTGCTAGGGTGAGTTGTAGCTCATTGGGTGTTGGGGCATCTGTTCAGTTGACTACTGAAGAATCTCAGGCATTGGAGCGTCCATCCAGTGGGAGCTGGAGAAGAATGCTTTTCTAGATTCTAGGAAGTTGGAGCTTTATTTTCAATTAGAGTTGAATATTAAAGAACTATTAGAAAAGCATTAGGTGATTTTTGTCCCAGAGTGGGTTTCCACCTTAAAAACTATGTGCATTTGTGTTCCTCTTGTTTGCTACTATCATTGTACAAACACTGATAATAATTGAAGATTAACTAATGCTCTAATTGAAAGGAATACTGATTCACCCCCCCTCTCAGTATTTCCAACAATTGGTATCAGAGCTTGGTTCCTTCAATAGCAGTTTAACAGCTGGAAGGAGGTCATGGAGCATACCAAGAATGGTGTAACTCTATTCAATGAAAATAATTATGCACTTTGGAAAGGAAGAATGGAGGTCTATCTCTTGGCGCAAGGTTACGAAGTATGGGACACTGTTCAAAATGGATTTACATCAACTACAGATGAACAAGGTAAGAAGAATTTGGTAAATGATGCAAAAGCAAAGAATATTATTATCAGTGGACTTATTGAATCTGCTTATCATAAGGTGTTGGGTTGTAAAACTGCCAAAAATGTATGGGACAAGCTTGAGAATATATATGCAGGTGACTCAAATGTCAAAGAAGCAAAGCTTCAAATCTATAGAACAAAATTTGAGCAACTTAGAATGAAAGAAGATTGCAACATTGCTGCATACTTCCAATACGTTGATGAAATAACCAATACTCTGGAAGGATTGGGAGAGCCAATTGATGAGAAGACTATTATACGGAAGATTCTTAGAACATTACCAGGGAGATTCAACCCAAAGGTATCGGTCTTAGAATACAGTGCAAATCTGGACAAACTCAACAAAGAGGAATTACATGGAGTTCTCATAGCATATGAAATGAGACTTGATGAAGAAGAGGGTACTTCGCATCTAGAAACTACGTTTGTTGCATCTAAGAAAACCAATAAGGATAAAAAACCTTCAATTGAAAAGACATGCACCTGCAAGTGTGAAGAAAAGGGAGATGATGAAGAAGGTCTTTCAGATGAAGAATATGCTTACTTCATGAGAAAACTAAAAATTGGTAAGGGGAAATTCAAAGGTAAAATTCCATTGATATGTTTCAGCTGTAATGAGGTTGGGCATTTTGCAGCAAAATGTCCAAACATAAGTAATGGCAACTCAAAAGGAAAGAAAGGCTTTAAGAAATTCAACAAGCAAGGATCCAAAAGGAACTTTCTCTCTAAAGAAGATAGCTCATCATCTGATGAAGACAATGACAGTGAAGAAGAAGCCAATGAGAAAGTATTGTTTATGGCCAAGCACAATAAACAAGAGGTATCAAACAACGAATAAGAAGGATGGACCATAGAAGAATTTTATGAGGAAGCAATCAAGCTTATAAAAGATCTCAAGATGGAGAAGATCCGTTCCAAAACTCTTGAAGAACAAGTTCAAGGTCTCAAAATTGAAGTTGAAGAACACAAATGCATTGAAGAGTCACTTCAAAAGAAGTTGGAAGAAAGAAACCAAGAAAGGGAAGAATTAGAAGTCGAAGTAGTCTCGCTGCGCGAGGAAGTGAAGAAAGGAAAAACTATCCAAAACTATGCCAACAACTCAAGGGAATTGGAAGAACTCATCAACAATCAACGATCTTACAATGAAAAAATTGGCATTGGTTATGTTGTAGTTCTTAGAGACAGCCTCGAGTTGTCAGAGACCAGTGCCTAGGGCATCTTAGCTAGTAAAGAGTGGAAGGTATATCCTAAGACCATTATTCAGCTCAGGGCTCTTTACCATATCAACCTTTCTGATGAGTTACAATATTTTATGGGACCAGACAGCTTTCAGATCAGCAACATATAGAAACATGCAGAGGCAAGAGTAGAATTACTTACACAGATTCATCAGACAACTTAGAAACAACTTTCATTAAGGAGGGCCAATTTCCAAAGGTTATATGGAGATTTTTAAATCAAGGCGTTTGCGGTGCAGAAGGTAAAATAGGTGCACTAATTACCAATGGAAATGTATTCGGAAAACATATTTTGCTATAGTATGGGCTTAAGAACTAAGAATCCATATATACCAATCAGTTCTGAACGAATAAGATTCCACGATATTCAATACAGAGGAAATCTGAATGAAGTGTAAAACGAAACATCATATCATGTATGAGCCATATTTAAAGCAGCTAGGCCAGCCTCATATAAGTACCACATAACGATAAATTCATATCAGAACTGGCGAGTCACTCACATTCCAAAACATGATATAAAGAACATGGAGACAGTGAAATAGACAATGAAACAATACTACAAAGAAAGAGTCACAGACCATACAACATCCGAACCGGAATCCTCACATAAAATAGAACTTCTCTTCGCTGAGACCCTATGGGTTCTGTGCATTTGCATTAATAATTCAACCACAAGCATACAAAATATTCTTACACAGCAAGTTTCTTCAGGAAATCTGGAACCCTTTTTCTCATTGGATCTTACTTATATAGACTTCTTCCTATCTTAGCGAGAAGATATTTTTTGGAAAAATATCTTCTTCGCATAACCAAAATTTGTTAAAGGTCGTTCTCAAAACAACAAAATTCCTGATGAGGAATAAGGCCTCTCATCATGGATAGTCAGGCACTTAGCCGTTTTCAAAAACAGAAAATTAAACAGTAGTTTGATGAAAAGTAAAATGCTGGAGTGGAGTAAACAACCCACTCTAAACTTAAGAGAAACTAATTCAGTAAAAAGTAAATAGGCCGTTGAGGCCGAATCATGAGTTGACAAGATTTCATAGGTGTGGAAGGGTTGAAGCAGTTGCTGATGCTGGAGGTGGGACGTTCACTGATGAGCTAGAAATCTGGTTCGCAAACTGTGTGCATCTCTGTTGGCAGTCGACTGAAGGTTCTGACATTGCGGCAAACCCCTCCACTTTGACATAGGCTTGTGTGAGGGCGTTGAAACCCGCCTCTGTAGGCATCTTGTGCCTGATCAAATGTAGGAGGAGAAACTCCTGGCTGAGGGATGAAACAATATTTTCGCCCTTTAACCGAGAAATCTTATCTGACAGGACGTCTATCCGGTCCTTTTATTCCTGCAGATGTGTCTTATATTCTGTCAACGGTTGTAGGACGGATGGAGTGGTTGGGTCCCAGCAAGATGGGAGTCCAGCTGCTGTAATCTCGTTCCATACTACATCGAATCGGTCCACGTTCGATATCACCTGTTGCAAGGCTTTCAAAGCTGCATCTCGGGCTTCCTCTTTGTCGATGATTTTCTGACATTCGAAGGCCTCCATGAACCTACTCG
Source organism: Pinus albicaulis (assembly GCA_034641835.2). NCBI lineage: Eukaryota > Viridiplantae > Streptophyta > Pinopsida > Pinales > Pinaceae > Pinus > Pinus albicaulis. The sequence continues at coordinate 22,710 of JAXQQM020090406.1, forward strand.
GTATGTCGTGTTTTTCCACTTTGTCTGATTCTAAACCCTGCAAGAAAGAAATATAGCTTTTAGCGTGCGGATTTCTGCCGGACACATTGAGATCTGCCTCTTGGAATTTCCTGTTGAGATAAAGAATAGCAGCTTTATTTTCCCCTATCATTTTCAGGAAAGCCCATTGTCCTATCACTGCCGAGATTATGTCCGACCAGATTATACTCCTCGCTTCCCTAAGAGTGATATTGCCCTTCACGCGATTTTTGAGTTCAGCGATTGTTTTCTGCTGGTCAGCTTTTGTCTTCTTCTCCTGCTCAATCTATTTTTGTAGGGTTTCTATCCTCTTGCCATTCTTAGCTGCCAAACCTTCTAAATCAGTGATTCTCTGCTTTGCGGTGATTGCCTGTTTCTCTAGCATGTCATTTGCAGCTTTTGATGCGTCCAGCTTTTCTGAAAGAGAGCTCGTCTCAGGTGGCGTAGTAGCTGGCACACAACTGTGCATGTCCCAAGTGCTCTGTAGTTCTGCCAACCTACTCTGAAGAGTAGCGATTGTTCCTGCCAATTTCTCCTTCTCTTATCTTACCTGTGACAAAGTGCTGTCCAACTCCCTTTTCTCTTTCTCTACTTGTGCCAACTCGGCTGTCTGTGCATGTTGGGAGGCTGGCATGTGGGCTTTTCCTTTCAGTGAGTTGACTTCCTTCTGCAATTGGTCTATTAAAAAGGCCTGTGGGTTTGTCTCCCCAGTGTCCTTCCCTTTGATTTCATCCTCAATACTGCGAATTCGATTTGCCTAGGCGCGGGCAATTGCCTGCTCGTTCTTCAGGGTGGTCCTCATCTGATCATGCTTTTTCTCAAGTTTCCTTAGTGCGATGGTAGCTCACATTACCTCATCTTTTAGCATATCAGCTACAACTTGAAACAGGTTACACATGTCAGTGGCTGGCACCTTAGACATATCAATTGCATGTTGGAGTACCCGGTAGCTAGTGGCGCCTGTGTCAGGGTCCGAAAGGGCTTCGGCCATAGACAGTACCAGATGCTCGATATCCACATTCATGGTGGTGGAGATCCTGGTGTGATACTTTTCTACATACCCCTCCAGCTCAGTTTTATATTTCTCTCTAATTATACTATTTTTCTTGACCCTTTCGGCGGCCACCAGTGAGGTATGATCTCCCATGGCCTGTGAAACCTCAGTGAAGTCGGAAGAGGTGGTGTTGTCCCTCAACACTTTGATCCTGGACTTGATGTTGTCAAGTGGCGCATATGGAATGAACGGCTCAAGCAACTGTTCCTCTCCTATAATTTCGGCTTCACTTGAGATTGTTTTCTGTTTTTTACGAGAGGAGAACCTATTCCTGAAGGACCGACCTCCTCTTCTTGGTCTTTGTTGACGCCTTCCTCTTCTCCTGTGGCAGATGAATCTGTCTCCATCTATGAAACCAAAGGCCAAATTTCCATGTTAGCCTTCCACTCCATGAATGGTCTTGGTTCATGTACATAAGGTGCGGACCGATTTCTCTTTCTCCTGTTTGAAATAATCTCCCGGGGATCATAAGCCCAAGTCTTCACCTGTCTTAGGTCCATACCCTGCAATAGCTTTTCGACAATGGGAAGGGCGAGTCTTGAATTCACAACGAACGGGCCGATTTGGGTAGGAAGCCTCATAATGTAACCTTTCTTAGCGGGCACAAAGTGGAGCTGGTCAGCTTTGAGGGTTTGCCGAATATACTCCAGAGCATAAACTCGCCGGGCGGGAAACACCGGCAGCAGGTAAGGGGCGACCTCGGCTCCATAGACCCGAATTTCTGTATAATTATCAGAGAGATACCAGTCCCCGGTGCTCTTGATTTTACCAGCTTGCAGCCAGTTCTTCATTTCAGGAAAAACCCTAGGGGAGGGCGAGCCATGAATGATGGTGTAAGCGATGGACATGAAATCGTTCAGGAAAATAGAGTAACCCACCCCTTTTGGCAATTGGCGCATTGCAGAGTTCTAGTAAAAAACAGGTCGGGGCTGAGAATTGACCTCATATACCCTATCCAAGCCCAAACGCTCGAAACTATCAGCATGTTGATACAAGAAAAGATAGAACACTAGAGAACATAAACGAAAATGACTGGTTTCGGGAAGTTCTTGGAACTGGGTGTGGATGCTGGCAGATAAGTAACCCGGGATATCTAGGACAACCCCCTTCTGAGACATTAACCATAGAAAGAAAACACATACTTTGGAGGTTTCCCCCAACCCGCCTACACCTAACAGACCCGCAATGAGTGCGAGGATGGGTTGTACCTCCTCCTTGAACAGGTTTAATGGGAAAAGTTCTGTCCTGGGAAGGGTAGTAGCCTAGCTACTGGAAATAGAAGCAATGAAGATTTTTTGATGCTCCCATGGAGATTTGGTAAACTGGGAAGTTAGGGCTTCGTCGTTGAAAGCAATGTAGGTGGCACTGGTGGGAAAATGGAGGGCTTTCTTGATGATGTCGGGTGAAAGGGAGAAAATCTGATTTCCCTGGGCGGAGGTAAAAGTACCTCGGTCTTCATCGTAGGTGTCTCTGAGCCAGTAGATGAGCTCGACCACCGGGAAGACTGGGGGGGTAATCTGATGGTAAAAGCCTAACACAACCACCCAATATCAATCCCTATTATGAATATGACGCGAAAAAAATCTCAGGCCTTATACTACTAATGGGGAATGGGTACTGGTGGTCGCAGACTCCAGCTTGCTTGTCAATGAAAGGTTCAAAACCGGGAGGGTTTCTAGTTTCCCGGACCTGGGGAGTCTCTGGTTCGTTCTTCTTGGGTGTGCCCCTTCCCATGATTTACATATGAAAACAAAAAGAAAAACAAAGGGAATTGAAAGGGACAAAGTACCTGCACAAGAGGTAGATTTGCTTGGGAAAGCGACGCAGAGGGTAGTCTGGTCATGATTGGGTAGACCCGGTACTTGTTCCCGCTTGGTATATACCGTGACCGGAAGGCCTGAGACTTTTACCGCAGAAAACGACGGGAAACTGTTGTGAAGACTGGTAATTCTGAGGCAGGAAGGGGTAGAAGTGAAATAGGTAGGGCAAGTGTCGTAAGGACACTGACAATGGGGCACGCGGCGTGTAGGGATTGGGTGTTATTTGGGGACAGGTGAACACCGCGTGCCGGGTTTACTACCGGTACGGGTCTCAGTACCAGCTCATCTAGGAATTACCTTACCTCTTTGGCCGCATGCGCTCTATAACTCCTGAAACATATTATCCCCAATGCAGATTAAATACATAACCTACCAACTGTAAGGGTCCACCTTTCATTCCGCCACGTCACCCTGTCACGCGACACGCTCCTGCTACCTCTTTCTAACCTTGGGTCCCCACCATGCCACGCTATCACAATTCCGTGGGGGTATGGGTCTCTTCCCTTCCTCGCTGCTTGACCCCCTCAGAATTTCCCTTGTGTGCAGAGTCACGCGGTGGTAATTCTTTCAATGTTTGCGTTTTTTGCTCTTCGTACCGCTTCTTTTCACTTTTACGTTTCCATTAGCCTTTTCACTTTATACTCCACCTTTGGCTTTTATGCATGTGACTTTCGTTACCTTGCTTCATTTCGACCAACTTTTGAAGTATTTCACCCTTCGATATAATGTCTCAATGCATGACTTGTCAACATCTTAATAAACCAATGACTAATTTTTAATAAACCAATGACTAATGTTAAAGATTAAACAACAGGTTACAAAGAATAAGAATAAGGACCTTCTACAACAAAATACAATGAACCTATGAGATCTAACATGCATGTAGACTTCATTGGACAAGATTCGCAAGAATAGCCTTGGAAGACAATTCCTCGATGAAAATTCCCATCCAGGTACCAACATATTTTTTATGGCTACTGTTATTCATGTGGAAAATTTGGTCATAAATCTATAGAATGTTGCATGTACCCTAGGAACGAATACAATTCCAGGAGATCTGTCAAATATGAACCTCCCAGGGCTCAGTGAAACATCAATATATTTGAACATTTAAGAAATAATATTGAATGTTACAAATGTCGAAACTTTGGACACATTGCCAAAGACTGCAGACTTGAAAATCCTCCAGAAGAATCTTCGAAGCCACAGAACGAACGAACATGGAAGAAGAAGAAGAATGATAATTGTGCTCTCCCTTTCAAGGATCAAAAGAACCAAGATGTGTGGTATGTTGATAACGGTTTCTCAACACATATGACTGGAGATAGAAATAAATTTGTGTCTCTAAAAGAAAAGAAGGATGGAACCGTGTCCTTTGGAAATGATGGATCTTCAAATGTTATAGGATTAGGTACTGTCACTCTTGGAAGAAAATATGCTCTAGCCAAGAATGTTCTATTGGTTGAAAACATGAATCGCATTCTGCTCAGTGTTGGACAAATGTGTGATCAAGGACACACAATACTATTCAACTCCACGAAATGTGAAATCAGGAAAGACGTGTATGGTGAAATTGTGGCTACAACAATTTGAGATCCAAATGACATATATGTTATGGATGAAGCAACTAAATCATGTCTAATAGCTAAAGAGGATAATACAATAATTGGTAGCAATGATGATCAACTAAGTAAGAAGTTTTCTACAAAGGTGCAAAGTGATTTCGAGATGTCTTTACTTGGTGAGCTGACATACTTCTTAGGGCTTCAAATATCTCAGCAAGAGAAAGGAATATTTATATGTCAAGCCAAGTACATCAAGGAAATTCTCAAGAAAATTAAAATGGAAGATTGCAAACCCATCCTTACTCCAATGGTAACAGGTTGCAAATTGAGCTTAGACGACTCATCTAAGGATGTGGATCAAAGGTTGTACAGATCTATGATTAGTAGTCTTCTATATGTAACAGCTTCTTGACCAGATGTTATGCAAGAAGTTGGACACGTAGCAAGATTCCAAGTAGCACCAAAAGAATCACATATTAAATATTCACCAGCATTGGAATATCTTTGCCAGACGCTTGGGATTCTCCCAAGTTCTCATTAGATTTTCCCTTTTCAGAATATAAAGGAGGATTGGAAGTAGATTACAGGTCTACAGGACGGTTGTGTGTCAGGGGGAGCGGAAGTGTGTATAGGTCCGCAGGACGGTTGTGTTTCAAGGGGAGTTACCCTTTGCCATTGATGTCAAAAGGGGATAGAATGTTGTAGGAAGAGGTGTCATGATCGCAGGGGGAATCCTTGTGTTGCCATCAATGCCAAAGGCGGAGATTGTTGATCAACAATTGTCATTGATGTCAACCCAAGCAGCACCAAGGGCTAACCCAATATTGCATGGGAATTTTGACCTACCAAATTAATATATTCCAGGTCAATAATGCTTATGATGGTTTCTACTTGTCGAGATGTTTCCGTTGATATATGGCACGCCATGTATTTCTTCACGGTTTGAGAGATATTCATGTTTGAAGTTTGTACCCCCAGTTAGTGGGCTAAAACCCCATGGGGTTGGGGCATGGGTCATTGAAAATTCATAATTAATATTTTATAAGCTCCTAAAATCCCTCCCACGTTCACTTGTTGAAGCCCCTTTCAACTTAAGCATTTATATAAATTGGGATCCTCATTTCCTCCTTATGCAAGGGATTTGGCCATCTGAAATAGGTCATCGTGGAATTTTCACTCTAAATTGTTTCTACGAAGGGTCAGAAGCTGAAATTTTTATGAGGTGAAGCAGAAATCCTAAGGAAGCTGCTATAAAAATTTCAGAGCAAGGTGCACAATATTCTTGGAGATATGATTTGTGGAAATCAGGGTTTTTGTAGGCTCCTGAAATTCATCTCAAAGAAGTGACCTTGGTAAAATCATCATAACTCTCTCTCTGAGTATCAGATTGGAGTTCCATAAAAAGTGGAAAATAGTGCACAATTTTTAGTTTTCTCTCTATCAATTTTAGAGCCAAATGAAGAAAAATGACATGTGGCACGCCGTACAAGTGCGCTCTGCTGAAACAGTCCATAATTAGGCATTGTGAGAGATTGGGTATAACTCTCTCTTGAAGAATCCATATTGGGTCAGACTTGTGGCATTGGAAAGATTACTCAGAGGAATAAAACAGGACCAAAAATCAGATATTGAGGATCTGAAATAACAGAGATACACCAGATTCAATATCGAGCTCCTAGAAGGCAAGCAAAAGCTAGATCATGTGTTGTCAAGGGTTGCAAAGGACTAGAATTTCTATGACAGAAAAGAAAAGCAAGGTGCAGCAGAGGGTAGCATGAAAAGAGCAGCAACCAAGGTGCATAACAGCAGCAAGAAGTTCATCATATGAAGTCTTCAAGTGGGCAGCACTGCATACAATCATTGTAAAGGTATCTTTGTACTAAGTCATTGTAAATACATTATTGTAAAAATTGTACTAGTGTCTATCTGCCAAGGGTTGAATAGGCAGTGTTGGGAGGTCTAGGATCATCATTATGTGGTTGTGTCAAACTTAGGGTTATGGTCTAGTATATCTTCTTCTTCTTCTACATCATTCTATTTCATTATAAAGTGGACCATTTTCCCTAGTACGGGAGTCCATTCTTCTTTTATTCTTGTATAGGGTGGTAGGGTGGTGCTAGGGTGAGTTGTAGCTCATTAGGTGTTGGGGCATCCATTCAGTTGACTACTGAAGAATCTCAGGCGTTGGAGCATCCATCCAGTGGGAGCTGGAGAAGAATTCTTTTCTAGATTCTAGGAAGTTGGAGCTTTATTTTTAATTGGAGTTGAATATTAAAGAATTATTAGAAAAACATTAGGTGGTTTTTGTCCCGGAGTGGGTTTCCACCTTAAAAAATGTGTGCATTTGTGTTCCTCTTATTTTCTGCTATCATTGTAAAAACACTGATACTAATTGAAGATTAACTAATGCTCTAATTGAAAGGAATATTGATTCACCCCCCCCCCCCCCAGTATTTCCAACAGATATTTTAATGATGTCTAAGGTTATGGTTGCGACACAATCGCAAGACTATGGAGGTAAAAATCATGTTACGAGTAAAGAAGTAGAAAAATCCAATTCAAAACCAGTTACATCTCCTTCGGTTTCTGATCCACTTTATATCAAGAAACCTAATCCTAATCTAGTAATTAAACCGCCTGCTAAAGATGTACTTCGGAAGTCATCTTTTAATCCACATGCGAGAGCTGCTCATAACTACAACATTATTGAAGACTTGGCAATTTCCCCTTCAACAATGTCAGCCTTAGAAGTGCTACAATCATGTCTAGAAAAAAGGAAATTACTTTTATCAGCTATTGGAGCTATAGATCCTCATGATTCTAACCTTATGGTCTTCGATTTAGAAAATTTTACACTAAGACTTCCCCATCAGACAACTTTTCAGATTCCAGTATTAGTAAAAAACAGACGAATTTTTCGTACTGTAATTGACGAGGGGGCATCCAGGTGCATTATGTCGTTAAATTGTTGGAAAAGTCTTGTTTCTCCAATGATCAACCAATATCTGACAATACTTAAAGCTTTTTATGGAAGAGGATTCCATCCGTATGGAATTTTACAGGATCTACCTATAGAGGTCGAAGGTAAAACTGTTAATCTAGATATGGAAGTAGTTGATGCCCCTCATAATTATAAACTTATTATAGGTCGAAGTTGGTCTTATGCTATGACTATTTTCGTGTCTTCTGTCTTTCGGTTAACGATGTTTCCTCATAAGGGAAAGATTGTGAAAATCGATCAGCTGTCATATTATTTGTCTGACCCAGCCTCTACAGATAGTATTCAACATGTTGGAAAATCGACTATTCCTTATGAAGATGTTGGAGTAGGTTTAGTAAAAGATTCTATTTTAATGGGAAATTTTTCTATGCCTCTACCCAATATACTGCATACCATTGCTAATATCAATATGGTTTCATCAAGTACTATTCCATTCGATGATCCTTGGATGGTACCTTCAGAGTCAGAAATGGATTCTTTCAATGGAGAGATGCCTTTGATTCCTTTTGAGATAGCATATATAGCAATACAGTCATTTTCTAACACACCTTAAAATAATCTTGATTCAATGAATGTGGTCACTGAATAATCTTCTTCACTATCAAGCTCAGCCTTGACATCTATTTTCGATCCTTTTCAACAAGTGTTTTATACTGATGAAAGTATTCGTGAATTTTTGTCTATGGATGAATTACCCTGGAATGATCTACACCATAGATCTTCATTTTTACCTGAACTTGATAGATTTGAAAATAAATTTTCGTCAATTTTTACAATTGATTATGTCAAGGAACCACAAAATCCAATCATGATTACAAATTCGGATTCTGAGATTAATTTGGGAAACATTTCTACCACTATTCCTATTGACATATTAGTTAAACCAGGAGTTTTTGAAAAAATTAATATAGGAGATTCTTGTATGATTGATGAAATTAATACATATAAATCCCTATTTCAAGAATTATACAACATATTTTCCTGGTCCTATGAAGAAATGCCAAGAATTGATCTAAAAATTGTCGTTCATGAAATAATGACATACCCGGATGCAAAGCCTATTAGACAACATTTACGTCCGATACATCCTCGAAAATATTCTGCTATTAAAGCTGAAGTTGAGAAACTACTAAGAGCAGGATTTATTTATCCAATCCTATTAACAGATTGGGTATCTAATATAGTTTCCGATACCAAAAAACAAGGGACTATACGAGTATGTGTCGATTATAGGGATATTAATAAAGCATGTCAAAAGGAAAATTATCTTTAACCCCCTATATTGACCAAATCATTGATGATTGTGCCAGAAATGAGATGTTTTCATTCATGGATGGATTTTCTGGATATAATCAAATAAACATACTCCCTGCTGATCGACCAAAAACAACGTTCATTTGTCCTTGGGGAACATTTTCTTACTGTAAATTACCTTTTAGATTATAGAATGTTGGTGAAAATTTTCAAAGGGCAATGTCTTACGCTTTTCATGACATCAAACACATTGTGCAACCTTATATATATGATTTACCTACTCACTCATTGCACAAGGAAGATCATCCTACTCATTTACGAGCAATTTTTATGAGATGTAGGCATTATAGGATTCGTTTGAATTCGCACAAGTGTGTTTTTTGTGTGCAATATGGATGATTACTGGGATTTGTTGTTTCCAAAGGCGGCATTCGTTTTGATCCCTTGAAGGTTGAGGCCATCATAAATTTACCTTCTCCTTCCACACTTCGCCAACTCCAAAGTTTTGCAAGAGAAAGCAAACTTTTTGCATAGATTTATCCTGAACTATGCTGAGTTAACAAAAGGTTTTACAAGGTTGTTGAAACTGAATATTCCTTTTATTTGGGATGAGATTGTTGATCGATATTTTGATGCTCTAAACAACGGGTTAACCCATGCTCCGTTATTGCATCCACCCAGTTACAACCAAGACTAGGTTTTATACCTAGCAGCCTATGATTCCACCATTGGAATGGTTTTAGTTCAAGAGGATGAATTTCAGAATGAGCATGTGATTTACTATCTAAGTAGGAATTTGAATCCAACCAAAATTAAATATTCACATGTGGATAAATTGGCCTTGGAAGTAGTTCAAGCTGTCCAAAAATTTCGTCATTACATACTGTTACGCAACATAACTGTAATTTCTAATTGCAACCCAATGATGTATATTTTGACAAAACAATTGCTTAGGGGAAAATAATATAAATGGATTGTTATCCTACAAGAGTTTTATTTGGAATTCAAAAAGTCTAAATCAAAGAAATCGCTAGTGTTTGCAGAACTTATGTGTGACTTTCCCAATACTGAGACAGAAACTGTGGTAGAGCATCCCATTGCAGATGAATCTGTTTCTTATAATTACATTAGATCCACAGTATGGAGATACCATCATTTATCTTCAAACCCAAACCTTTCGACCTAAGCTTTCATGTTCAAATCAACAAAAGATCCATTACCAATCTCAACAATAAAATATTGTTGGGGACACACTTTATCATTGTGGTGCAGATTTTGTTTTTCGACGTTGCATAACTCATGAAGAGGTTGAAAGGGTTTTAAATGACTGCCACTCTGGAGTGTGTGTTGGTCATATGTTTTGGTATGCCACAGCCCAAAAGATATTGCGCGCAGGCTATTTTTGGTCGTCATTATTTAAATATTGCATTCTTGCAGTCTGAAAATTCCACAACTGTCAAATATTTGATCGAAAGATGTGTGCACCACCAGCTCCTCTTCACCCCATAATTGCTGCCAATACTTTTTCGAAATGGGGCATTGTTTTCATTACATGTAACCCTCACTCAACCGGGGGCATGGGTATATTATTCTTGTTGTAGATTAATTTACCAAATGGGCCAAGGCGATGCCTACATTCACAGAAGATGGAAAAACTGCAGCTATGTTCATATTAAATCATGTGATTGCTCATTTTGGTGTACCCCAAGCTATTATCACTAACCATGGGAGTCATTTTCGAAATACAATGATGACCGAAATTCTTGATCAACTTGTCCTGCGCTACGATAACTCTACTAAATATTACCCGCAGGCTAATGGTCAGGTTGAAGCCATTAATAAAGTTTTAATCACCATGATCAAAAAGATTATCTGAACTCACAAATCGAACTGGCATACCATGCTTTTTTCGGCATTATGGGCATACCGAACCTCAGAAAAAACTACAACAGGGTTCACTCCTTTTCAACTGGTTTACGGTTTAGAAGTTGTGTTACCCATTGAATGTGAAATATCGTCACTCCAATTAGCCATAGAGTTACTACCAACTACCTCTGAAGAGGAAAAACACTTTTATACTTAGAATAATTAGATGAGACTTGGCGCACCGCTGCATTAGCAAGTGAAGATCATAAAAAACACATTAAAGCTCAGTATGATCGAAGTGTTACACCTCGTCTTTTTTCAGAAGGTGACCTTGTCTTAGTATATGATCAAGCTAACAATAAGTTAGGAGCTGGGAAATTCGAACCAATGTGGCATGGTCCTTACATTGTCAAGTGAGTGCTTGCCAAAGGGGAATTGACTAATTATGACAGGGTCTCTTTAGGTAAGCCCATAAATGGTCTTTATCTGAAGAGATATTATGCTTGATTCTTGTGTGAAGATCTCACTTGTATATTAGTTATATTTTCTAATTAGTGTGCCTTAGAATAGATAGGTGTACCTAGTTTTTGTTACTATCTCTGCTTATTTTTATTACTCTTGATATTGAAAATATCGACATCCCTTCAAACATACATTGGTTATGCTGATGGTGCCTGTCGTAGTACACAGAATATTTCTTCCGCAACTTGGGTTATCTATTCACGCACTGATGATTTAGTTTCTATACATGGGGTAAGCCTTGGTAAAACAACAAATAATATTGCAGAATATAGTGCAGTGATCGAGTTATTATCTAATGCCATTTCATTTGGTATTCAACGTTTTATCATCAGGTTAGATTCAGAACTCATTGTATTACATTTAAACAAAGTATACGCAATTAAAAATCTAGTGTTATTGAGATTATTTTTGAAGGTTCGTCTCTTGGAAAGACAATATGATTACATCGAATATCAACAAATTTCAAGAAATTTAAACACATTGGTTGATGCATTAGCTAATTGTGTTCTAAATAGACATTTGAAATGTTAAAACAGTAAACCAAAACAACATTCGATATATGTTGAACAAGATAGTTAGAGAAAGTAGTAATATCATAGATAGGAGTTTTTGTTTTCAAAAAATTATTACATTGTCCGTGATCATAGGTTTAAAACACCTTATGATCTGAAAGATATTGATACTAAAAACAAAATATGTCAATCCATGATGATCATCCACTATCCATGGTGATGATCATGGTAGTAGACTATCGCACAGGCCACCTTGCGCAGGAATCTCCTAAACTGGCCTGGAACACCAGTAACATGTCTCTGGAGATGGAGAGGAATATCATCTGTCGATGTCTCAGGGATATATATAGTCAAAATCTCTAGGTTTTGTTCCATGTCAGTGAGAATTTATGCTGCCTGATCCTGTAGCTATGCTATGGGCTCTGTTTGACGCATTTCAAAGCGACAGAGTGTAGCTGGCCATCGTGGACCAACATCTGCATTTTTTAAATTTTGTTATCAGTATTGGAAGATTTAAAATAAAAATAAAAAATAGAGTTAAAACACATCAAAATGATTCACTTACCTGATTTGTCCCATTGTGTCCCTAGAGGTAAGGACATCTCGGGATCACCTTTAAAGTCTATACCTGCATATGGAAAATCTTCAATTGTGAAGATTTGGTTCTGCAGCCACATAAAATACGTAGGAGTAAACCGAGCCACCGTACTGTCGTTGCCATCATGGTGGGCCATCAATGCAACCCAACGTACCATAAAAGGTTCTCTAAGTTTAGCACGATCGATAGGAATAAGATAAGGGGCAAGGAATGGAATCCTCTCCAAAGCAAAAGAGATCAGGATGGCGCCATACCCAAAGTTTTTCAACTTTTCATTTTTTGCTCTAGTCATTTGGCCTTTCATATGTTGGGAAAAATATTGAGAGGGGGGTGAATCAGTATTTAGGGCTGAACAATTTTTCTTTTCTTTCTCTTAAAACCATATGTTACAGTACTGCATCCAACATGTATGTCCAGATATCTTATTATGTCTTTACTTAGAGCATTGCATCAGATAAGCACTAAGCATGAACATAAATAACAGAACAAACCATCAAACATAAACAACACATATGAACACCAGGATTTAAGGTGGAAACCCAATTCGGGAGAAAACCATCGTTGCTGTAATCTCAGTCTTCAATATTTATTATAGAGAAAACTTCTTACAATATATGCTGGTGCAGTCTTATACTAGCACGCAGGCACCCACCTGCAGAAGGCTACAACCTTCTCTCATTTACCAGCCTCTCTTAGAAGGGAGCTACTACCCCCTGCTCTCGTTTACCAGCCTCTCCTGGAAGGGAGCTACTACCCCCTGCTCTTGTTTACCAGCTACCACTGGAAGGGAGATGCAACTCCCTCACTGAAGGCTTCGACCCTCAGCACCAATACGGACCACGTTTCATCAGTTTTCATACTGGATCCACCAGTTTCCGCATGACATACCTTGCAGGCCACCAGATTTATTCATTCAATACACTCACACTAGTTCTTCATGATTTCGTTCGTCATTCAAAACTAGAGATTCGTCATCGTCAGATCATTCTATCCATGGGTGCATCGCAGTTTCAGATTTATCAGTTAAGAACAGAGCTCGTCCATACAGATATTCCTTGGAGAAATTTTTCGTTCACAACCCTTACGATATGCACCTCGTTCTCTATTTTTCTTCTCCTTATATAGTTTTGCCTTTATTAAAACCATGGGTCAAAACCACGAACCGCTAATGGTATTCCTCTGTCAGTATTTCTTTTAGTTTATCCCACGGGGCTTTTGATCTCTTTTTAATTTATTTATCAATTTTAAAGAAATTGACCAATAAATATATTTACAACTTTTGAATTCCCAAGCCTTATATCTAAAGTTTAACCCTTCAGACTTTATAGAAATATCCAACACTTCCAAGTAAATTAATATTACGACAAAACTTTGACCCCGGGCCCACATATATAGTCAATAGCCAATCCAATACGCGTACGGTACCATAAGTAAATTTCACGCAAGTCCAACGTCTAATCACCGTTAGATTAGCAAGCTTCCAGATAAACGGCGTATATTCATATCGCTCGACCTCCGATGCCGAACGTTAACGTGCGATGGCCCGCCGTACCTGTGCTGATCTTCGCGCACCTTTAACAAATGATGACCGTCCGATGACCCCTTCCCAGATCAACGGTGCTCAACGATATCGCTGGGCATCTTGGGTCGAACTATAACGCGCGATGAAAAGTGGTTTTGTGAAGTCGTACAGGGACGCGTGTTGAGCACTCTATGGAATCGCTCCCAACCTCTTGAATACCGCTTGCCCACCGAGAGCGGTGCGATAAAAACCGGAAACCGTCATTACTGTTCCTCTCGCAAGGTTCCGCCTTCTTCGCTCAGGGTTCCACTCCCCCTGCTCAATTATTTTAAATTGACTAATTTTTATCACAATTATTCATGAAGAATTCCATTAGTTAATGCGGTGAATGGATCGATTAACACTACAAGGGCTTCATTCCTTATTTACTGTGAAATCGCTTGCGCTCTTCATCAGCAGATTAACCCATCATTTTGTTTATTGAGGCTTGACACCAGTTTGATCCAATCTTCGTAACAGGGATCATATCCATAATATATAACACAAGAAATTCACACCAGATTCCCTTTGCGACCTTAAATTCGTTCTTGATTCGTGGTTCTTCATGCTCCATTCTGGTTCCACAAGCACCAATGTACAGTTTCCATACCATGTTTTATTGTTCCAAATCATACCCTAAGAATCCAAACAGGAAAATTTCCAACACATCTCCTCTTTTACGCCTCGACTTCCCTTCTTCCTACTCTGTCTCTGCTTGTCTCTGCTCCTTGACCGATACTTCCTCTGTTCTTCCACTACTACATTTGGCGGAAATTCCGACACTTGGTTCCGACGCTTTTGACCAAATGTCGGAAATTTTCCCAAATTTTTTCCATCCCGCCCGAAACTGTCGCTATACCGACGTCTATAGAAAAGTGTCGCAATACCGACACTTAAAAATGTGTCGCAATTGCGACGTTTGGAGGAAGACGTCGCAATTGCGACACCATGGCCCAAAGCGTCGCTATTGAGATGACTCCAAACATCGCAACTGCGACACAATGTCTAGGTGTCGCCATTGCAACGTTTGGAGGCACCCGTCGTAATAGCAACGCCTTTTCCGCCGTCGGTATAACGACACTTATTTTCACGCTACATAAAAATACCAAACTTATATGCGCGCTACATAAAAATGATTTTATTGTTTCGTATTTGTCGCAATAGCTACATTAACGTCTGATATCACGCGCGCATTCGCCCTCTGCTCTTGCAGAACAGCATTTGCCCTCAGCATTCGCGCTCAGCTCTTGCAGAACAGCATTTGCCCTCAGCATTCGCCCTCAGCGTTCGCCCTCAGCTCTTGCAGAACAGCATTCGCCCTCAACTCTTGCAAAATGGTAAGTTCTTACTGCAGGCCCTTCCTCCTATAGTAGGGTTGACTCTATTTGGGTTTTTTGGTCAATTCCATTGGATTGTGTTAGGCTGTAGGGTTCTCTCTAGATGTCAAGAATCAAGATTCAATACCCTCTATTATCTTCATCACCAAATACAAGATTTAAATTTTTCCCAAAGAAACGCTTATTAATTTGGCAGCCATTATTTCTCCCTGCTTTAAAAACCCTACATTTAAATGAAAACAAGCATTGCATTTCAACTACAAAAATCTATTAGTGTTCAAATGTACATGTGTGCTACATTAATGTCTGATGTCACGCGCGCAGTCGCCCTCCGCTCTTGCAGAACACCATTCGCCCTCAGCATTCGCCCTCAGCTCTTGCAGAACAGCATTCGCCTTCAGCATTCGCCCTGAGCTCTTGCAGAACATCATTCGCCCTCAGCATTCGCCCTGAGCTCTTGCAGAACAGCATTCGCCCTGGATTCGCCCTCAGCTCTTT
>JAXQQM020074150.1:0-121378 GCA_034641835.2 Pinus albicaulis
GGTGGATATGATGGTGTATAGTTGGATAGTATGGAAAATAATATGTATTTCATAAACAAAAAGAGATAAAAAACGAGGGCCAACATCTCCCCCAAGCTAATGTTCAAGCATGTCCTCATGCTTTCTTTTTCCTTTTGGACCTCCTGAGCTTTGATGTTGATCCCATTCCTGACCCTGAAGCTTCCTGTTGTACTGTATGTAGAATAGAATCCATATCTTTGCATTGTTCTTCCTTGTATATTGATCTTTTATCCTTTTGTTTCTCATATTTGGCTTTCTAAGAATTCTTTTCCTTAAGCCATCTGAATGCTTGTATGTAAAGAATATTATTTTTGGCTTTCAACTTTCCCATTTCTTCACTTATCTTCGTATTTTATTTAATAAATTTTTCAAATATTTGTCTTCTATTTTTCATTATCTCTTTTCAGGTGCCTTTCCATTATTCTGCTTACCTCCAGGTTATCATTTAACTCTCTGATCCTGCTAAGGTTTTGGTCTTCCTCCTTGTATTTTTGGAAACCTAAGTAGCTTCAACCTCATTATTTTCAAAATAAGAATCTTTTTCTACAGGATTTTTCATAAACTTCTTGCTACAACCTCTCAAGGATTTCATTGGCTTGTTTAGTTTAAAGAGATGTCTCTATGACTCGCACTTCTGGTTCTTTATCTTTGCTGCTTCTATCTGTTGAATTCCTCTTTTTCTGTCTCCTAGAAATGGTCAAGAATGATGTTTCCCTCTCTACCATAACTGTTTCATGTTGTTTCTTTGATCTGGTTCTTGGATAGAGAGGTGAATGCACTATATTTCTTGTTTCCTGCACTGGTTTAAGTTTGTTTTCAGTGACTTGCTCTACAAACTTATTTTGAATTAGGAAATATTTCCAAACCATTCCCTTAGTTTTCAATTGGTAATCAACAATGATTTTTATGAGTCCCTCGTGATGAATTTGGGCTTCTTTGGGTTTGGTCTCAGATTTTACACTTTCAATCATCCTCATCAAGTTTCTATAAAAGAAGTATGGAAAATTGATCCTGATATCTCCTTTAATATGTTGTACTAACCTAATGTGATATAGGTGTACTACACTATGTCTATTATCACAAGTCAAAAAATTTTGGATTATCAAAACTAATTTAGCCCAAGGTTCATTGAACCATTCTCTGGGAATCCCCTTTGACCTATCAAAAGAACCCTTTATGTTCTTATCCAAGAAGAAGGTCCAACCCTTGTCTTTGAAATGCAATCCTTTGTGGTATAGTTCACCTGATAATGGAAACTCTAAAGCTTTGGAAATAGATTCTGGAGTCAAAATAATATGTAAACTACCCACCATATTTTTATCTTGTTTGCAATTGTTTATAAAATCCCTTCTAATATCCTCATTCTGCCCTTTGATTTTTTGAAGGAAGGCTATTAATCCTGATTGACAAAGTTTCTCAACTTTGTCCCTACCCCAATGTTCAATCTGAAAATATTTGGGCTCTGTTCTTGATGTCATATTGTCTGAAAACCATTTGATGTACCCATCTACTGTCATTAACTTCATTTTTTAAAACAAAAATTCAAGTACTAGATTTTATCACAGTAGTGAGGCTTACCTCTGTTAATTGATGCCTTTTCCAAGTAATTGAAATCAATCCTCTATTTTCTTTGGAAGAAGTGAGCTTACTTATTCAAATAGACACAAGATTTGATATAGAGAGGTTTATAAAAAACATAAAATAAATCATGTTTCTATTATCCTACTCTCTATTTTATCCTCTATCTCTTAAAAAATAAAAATCCTCTGCCTCTATTTTGTAGATTTTTCTTGTTTGACTGTGTAAAAAAAAATGATTTTTTATACAACAGTGTTTTCTAATCCTTCAATTCCATACAAAATCCTTTTTCTTAAGGCAAAGCACTATATATCTAATCCAATCTCACTATCTATGCAAGAGAATCTATAAAAATAGCTCAAAAATCTCAAAAAATGAGTTCACTGTTTTCTTAAAAATTCACTAGACTCTGCCCTCTGCTATGAAAAAATGCAAAAACATATTGACTATGCCTTTTAAACCAATCATTCTCCACAAAAACTGATTCAAATTCTCCTACTGAGTTGTGCAAATGAAATTAATTTACTACACAACCCAATTAAAATGAATTCACTGTGCATTTCAAACCAAACTCTCCATTCTCTGTTTACATTCAATTTGAAATAGAAGATTGTGCATGAAGACGTTTTCAAGTTTACCTGTCTTTGCAATGATCCTCGTGATTTTCTGCTATGATCCTCGTGATTTTCCTTTTAGTTTAACTGGAGTCTCTGTGTTTCAAGCAGTGCTAATATTATCAAAATCTTCACTCAATATCTTCATCATTTACTCATTCAATCAACATAGGATTTAGTGTTGACTGGTGGCAGAGCGTTTATGAGTGGTGGCAATGACAAAATGTAAGGCAATAACAAGTTTTAAAAACCGTAGTAGAAGAAATCCTGTTATAACTTTCAGTTTGTTTAACAACCCCGAGATTTACTCATGCGAATCATCGTTGTTTTAAACAAGAAAATATGAGTTTGTTTCTTCCCTCTTTCTTCACGGGATGTTTTCCTCCTGACAACGTGGTCGCTTGACACATCTGTCGGATATGTTGGCTTGAAACTTTAGTCAATTCTCCTTATCCCTCTATTCTTCTCACTACTATATCTTTTGCCTTCTTTGATGTGTTATATTTCTTCTATTCTCCTCACAACTCTCCCTTGTCTTCTCTTGTTTATTCATTTCTCACAGAATTTCAAAATGGATGCGTGTTTTGATTACACACCTTCCTCCTCTCACTGAGCCTTTGAAAGGCGATGATGGTGAAAAACACATTGTGTTTCAGTTGCTTGAAGTTTTAGACATGGCGAAGGTTCTCTCAACAATTTACACAGTGTTGTAATTTTTCATTTTGAATTTGTTTTGACCGTTCATCAACCGCTTTGACTGGTGCATCCGTGGCTTACCTTTCCTAACTGATTTGGCATGCTGACTCCATGGTGTAAATCTCGTCCTCGGCTTCACTTATTATGCGGTCATTTTCACATTTTTCTCTCATGCTTTGTGTTGATCACTGTGTCCACTTCCTTTATCCATTGAAATGCATCATACCTCATCGAATATGTGCCATCATATTTGCATTTCATCACTTGTATATACATCACTGTGTTATTAAATATGTGCCATCATATTTATGTTCCTCCACTGTGTATGTATCATTGTCTCATCATATTCCCGTCAATCCTTATATGCATCATTGTAATACATTGTTTGTCATAGCATCATACTTTAGGTTAGTTTGCATTACATTGTTTGCATTATGATTGCTCCTTTAGATCCATTACCTTAGCTCATAATCACGATTGCAGTTTTGTTTTTAAATTCAAATAGTTGTGCTATCATATGATTTAGACTTTAGGTTTTGTTTTTTTAATTTAATTTTAAAAATGACCAATGAAATGGTCATGTTTTAAAATAAAATATTTACAATGAAACTAACCTCTTTGTTTGTTTATTGTAGGTCCAACAAGGGTTTAATGTTAAGCCTTTTGTTTATGATTCTTTTGTTTAGAAAAGTAGGGTAGGGTATGGTATGGATAGATTATGGAATGTTTATTGAGTGATTAGGATAGTGGTGTGGATATGGATAAAGTAGGGCTAAGAACATAGGTGATGAAATGTAGATGATGAAAAATGTGGGTGATGCAAAATGTAGGTGATAAAAATGCATAACCAGTACTAAATTAACTTTACAATTCTAGAATATTTTCACAAAAAAATGAAATTTTAAGAGCAATTTTTTACTTACTGTACTTGTATTCCCTCAAACCATTTGATGTTCATGATGGTCGACATTGTGTTTGTTATAACGATTTCTCTTTCAGACTATGTAGAGACTTTATTTTTGCTTTTCATCTGATTTTATTTGGAATGATGTTGTTCAGGTCCCTTTTGGCGTAATTTTCAATAATGTTTGAAAATTTCTTCTGTCGTAATGATACAGGTCCCTTCTGGATAATTTTCTCAATAATAATTCAGGTCCCTTCTGTATATTTTGAATGATGTATCAGGTCCCTTTGTAATTGTAATTCATATTCCGTCTTCAATTCAGCTGTTGAAACTATTTTCATAGTTTTATTACACACCTTCCCCCATGTTGATGGTAAGAGTTGTCCTCAAGTCTGACATATCTCAAGGGGTATATCTACAAAAATCATACCCAAGTAAAATGAAAAAAAAAAACAGAATTCATATTGGCCAAACAAGTTGATTTTCCAATATGAATTCGAGTTTGTATTGTGCCATTTTCCTAGATTTTCATAATGAAACTCTTTTATTTTTTATTATTTATTTATTTATTTATTTATTCTTATTCTTCTTCTGGAATTATGGGAGGCATATTGCTATGCTACCCCATTAGTTCCAGGTTTGAATCTACGGAATTTTTTTTCATAAAATCCTCTTTATTTATAGGCTTATTGTAAACTTTAAGCCTATGTCCATTGGCGATAAACGAAACGGATGCTTCGTCAATTTTTTTATCTTCACGACTCCATTGTCAAATATTTCTTCAATCTCATATGGCCCAAGCCAATGAGTCGTAAGCTTTTCTTTGAAATCTTTGACCTTGGAGTCAAACAAGGGTGCCCAATTTTCTTTCTGAAACACTTTAGTCTTTATGAATCAATCATGCCATTTGATTTTTTGTTCTTGCACAAGAGATGTGTGCTCTACTGCTTGCTGTCATACCTCATCCAGTTGATTTAATTCCATAATTCTTTGTTTTTATGCCTCAGATAATTCCATCCCCAATTCTGCTGCTAACTTAAATGTATGTATTTGGAATTCTATGGGTAATAGGAATTCTTTTCCATACACTGACTGATATGGACTGAACCCAGTTGTGTTTTTCCATGTTATCCTATATGCCCATAGTGCATCTCTTAATTTTTCTGACCAGACCTTTCTATTCATTTGTATTGTCTTTGTCATAAAGTTCTCTAGGACTTTGTTTTTTGATTCCACTTGTCTGTTTGCTTGAGGATAATACGAAGTTGATTTTTATGTTTGATCTTGTGTTTCTCTGTAAGATCTCGAACAAGTTTTGATGTGAACTGTGTCCCTTTTTCAGTTACTATCTGTCTCGGAACTCCATACCTTACAAATATCTCTTCAAATAGAAAAGACACAACAGTATCTTCTGTTGCTCGTGCTACTGTGTTTTCCTCCACCCACTTAGTTACATAATCTGTACATACCAAGATGTACTTATTTCCATTGGATGGAGGGTTGTTGGTCCCACAAAATCTAAAGCCCATTGTTCAAATGGTTCAATCAGTACTTGTGTCTTTAATGGCATTTCATCTGATGCCACTGGTCTACCAATTTTTTGGTAGCTGTCACATCTCCTCACATAGGCCTTGGAGTATTTGAAGATCGCTGGCTAGTAGTAGCCAAGTTTCAGCACTTTTTATGTTGTCAACTTATCTGTAGAATGACCACCACATGGTTTGTCATGACATGCTTTCAAAATATCAATAATATCATCTTCTCAAACACATTTTCTAATCATTAGATCAGCACTAGTATAAAAGATATCTCCATTGACCCAACTATATCTAGCACTTTCTCTAAATATTCTTATTTTATGTTTATTTGTGTAATGAGATGGTAGAATGCCAGATGATAAATAGTTAGCTATATTTGCAAACCATGGAGTTTTGACATTTATAGCAAATATATTTTCATCTGGAAAATTATCTGATACTGGATTTGGATCACCAGATGAATGTAGTATAGAAAGTATGCAAATTGATTATCTTTGTTTGGTCGATCTTGTACAGTAATGTTAAATTCTTGCATTAATAGCATCCATCTAGTTATTCTTCCAGTTGTGATTAATTTTTTCATTAAATATTGTATGGCTGAATGATCCGTGTGGATGTAAACTTGATAACATGTTATATAATGTCAAAATTTATTAACTGCATGTACTACAACTAACATTTCTTTTTCTGTAACAGTGTAGTTCAATTCTGCCGGTGTTAATTTTTTGCTTATGAAATATATGGCATAATTAAACTGATTCTCTTTTTGTCTAAGTGATGCTCCAATAGCAGTGTTAGATGCATCAGTTGTTTGAAGTGGCAAAGACCAATTAGGTCCTCGAAGAATGGGTGCAACTGACAATTTTTCTTTTAATTTTTCAAATGAATTTTGACAATTATTTGTCCATTGAAATTCCACATATTTTGCAAGTAACTTGAATAATGGCAATGCTATTTTACTAAAATTTTTAATAAATCTCTTATAGTAGCCTGCATAACCCAAGAAACTTCTAACTTCTTTTTGTGTTGTGGGTGGTATTAAATTCACAATGACTTGAATTTTTGTTGGGTCCACCTTGATTCTTGAAGAAGAAATATGGTGTCCCAACACTATTCCCTCAGTTAACATCATAAAACATTTTTCATTACCAAGTGATAGATTTGTCTCTATGCATATTTTTAACGCTTTTTCAAGATTTTGTAAACAATCATCATATGTTCTTCCATACACAGTGAAATCATCCATGTAAACTTCTACACACTCATGGATCAAATCAGCAAAGATTGCAAGGACTGCTCTCTGAAAGGTAGCAGGTGCATTACATAAACCAAAGGGTAATACATTGTATGAATATGTTCCCCATGGGCATGTGAATGTTGTCTTACCTTGGTCTTCCAATGCTATCTTTATCTAATTGTATGCGCTAAATCCATCAAGAAATGAAAAGAATTTCTTTCCAGCTAATGAATCTAACACTTGATCAATAAATGGTAAAGGAAAATGATCTTTTAATGTAGCTTTATTGAGTTCTCTGTAATCCACACAAATTCTCCATTTCCCATTTTTCTTAGGTACTACAACCAAGGGTGAAACCCATTAACTATCTGAAATAGGATAGATAAATCCGACATGTAATTGTTTGTGTAATTCTTCTTTCACTATTTCCTTCATCATGGGGCTCATCCTTATTTGTGGTTGCCTTACAGTTTTAATTTGATTATCAGTGTAAATGTGATGGATACATGTTTTTGGATGAACTCCCTGCATGTTTGTGTAATCCCAGGCAAAATATTTTGAATATTTTTGTAGCAGTGTTATTAGCTTTTCCTCTTGTGATGATTGTAAGTTATTACCAATATTCAAATGTCTCTCAAGACTGATCTCAATTATTTTGCTATTTGAATTGGTAATTGAATTAACAGGAAAAATGATTTCGAATGTATTTTTCAATAATTGTATGGTGCAATTTTCCTGAAAACATTCATTTAAAAGATAACTAGCAGCTTCATATTAAGTTACTCTAAGCTGCTCTGAAATATTTGGTTCTAAGATGAAAATATCTAATAAGTTCTCATTTTTCTTCCTCCTCTCTAAAATTATAAACTTGATTAATACTAATAACAACTTGAAGCTCTTGTGGTTCCTCTCCATCAAGCCATGATAATAAAGAAGGAGATTGAGCGGGAGGATACAATGTAACATGTTTCCTTTCATCTCCATGTGCAATAATCATACTTCCTAACCTGCATCCAATGTAAGCATCTGTAATGGCTAACCATGGTCTGCCTAAAATTAAGGGATGCCCTCCTAGATTTGTTTTTGGCTGCAAAATCAAGAAGTCTACAAGATACTCCCATGAATCCAGTGAGACAATACTATCTTCCAATATACCTACTGGTAAAACTTTAAATCTATCTGCAAGTTCTAAAACTGTAGTAGTAGGTCTAATGTTATTCAGATTCAAATGTTTCATAGTCTCTGTAGTCATAACATTGATAGCTGCTCCCAAGTATATTAAATTATTTGGCATTGAAAATTTGTTAATCGAAATGGTAACCATAGGAATTCCAAGATCAACATATTTTTCAATGGTTGTGTTTGTAGACATGAGACTAGCTAAACTTCCAATTACCTGGATTATAGGTGGATCCTTCTTTCTTCTGCCAGATTTCTTAATGCATAATTCCTTTATTGTTTTTGCGTACATTAGAATATCTTTAATTGCCTGCAACAAAGGAATTTTGACATATGTGTTCTTCAATTCATCTAAAATATTAAATTCAGGTAGAGATATTGGGATATTATGTTGTATCAATCTCTCTAGATATGGTAGAGTCGGTGTCATAATAGATTTAACTTTTTGAATTTTTTGTTCTGGTTGAGATTGTTGACTTTGTTCTCCTTGTTCAGTTTTTTCTTCAATTATTGGAGGAGAATCTTTTTGTAGCACTTTCCCAGACCTTAGGTGGACATCTTGTGTGGGAAGAATTGAATAAGTAGGATAATATGTTGCCTCTTCCACATGATATGCTGGTCTATCCACTTTGTTACTTGGATTAGCTCTTTTGAATGGTAGGAAATTGTTGTTCTATGGAATGGTTAGTGGGCGGTGGAAATTTTTGACATTGTGGTTGAGTTAGAATTGGTTGATTTTGAGGTGGAAATGGCATTGGTTGATGTTGCTGGAATTGTTGGTATTGAGGAAATGGTTGTGGAGGGTATGGTTGTTGATATTGATAGTGTTGAGGATACATATGTTGAGGTGGTTGGTTTCCATAACCATATCCCGTCCAACCTTGTGTAAGTTGGTTTTGATATTGTTGTGGTGGCCAAGCCTGCCATGGCATTAGTGTATTCCATGTATTTTGAGGATATTGAAAATTCTGGGGATTTAGTTGAGGGAATTTTTGAGGCATCCTTGGTTGCCAAGGTCTCCTTGGTGCCATATAATAGGGAGAATCTATTCCTTGCAATTCTTTTAATTTGGGACATTTTTCTATTGCATGATTTTATGTGCATAGTCCACACATTTGTATACCTTGCAAAAGACATTCCTTGAGTGGATGTTTTTTTCTACACTTTGGATAGAAAATTACTAAGATTTCATCTTGTTCTTCTTTCTTTTTCTTAGATTTCATGACATCTACTTGTGTTCCCAAAGTGCTCAAGAGATTTGTTTTGAAATTTTCTAGTAAACTTCCTATCTCTTCTCTTGTTATTGCACTTGCTGCAGATTTGGAAGATTTAGATGAAATGTCTCTCTTTCCACACTTTTCTCTTCCCCTAGAGTATTTTTGACAAAGTTCATCAATTTCTTCAAATGTTAAATTGGAGATATCTCCTTTTCCCATCACATTAAGGATGTCTAAATATTCATCTCTGATACCTTTAATAAATATGGTACAGATGGTATCGGGACTTAGAGAATGATGTTTGGATTTCTGTAAATTGTAAAGAAATATTCTTCCAAAATTTCGTCTTCTTGTTGTGTTATTCTAAAAATGTCTTCTTTTGAGTCTCTAGCCATGCAGTAAGCTTGATACTTTTTAAGAAAAAAATTCTTCATATCATCCCAAGAAGCTATTGTATGTTCTCCTAATCCCATAAACCATTTCAAGGCTGCTACTTTCAGAATTGCAGGAAAAATTCGAAGCTTGGGTGTGTCATTTGTATATCCATAAGTTCTACACAAGATATCAAACTCAAACATGAATGCATCAGGATCTTCTATTGACATTCCATAGAAATTATGCAATACAGAAGATGGAATGTTTTTCATTTTTATTTCTTCTCCTAATATTGCTCTTGCATCTAAGATTTGAAAGCCAAAAGTAGTTTCCTGATCATTGTTATTTTCTTGCTCATTTTCTTATGTTCTTCTATTTTGATTTTCTCTTCTTGCTTCTTCCTCTATCCTTCTAAGTGCTTATGTTCTTCTATCTTCCTATACCTTTCTTTCTTCCTCTCGTTGTCTTCTCCATTCCCTTTGTATTCTTTCATATTCAAGCCTTTCTTGAGGAGTCATGTTTATCCTAGTTCATCCTTCTCCTTCTTCAGCCATTTCTTGTTCAGAGATATGTAGTGTTTCAATATGAGTTTGATTTTGTATTTCTTCCACTACTTTGATTTCTTCAAGGACAGGTTTCTCTAGTTGTTCAACAATTGGTTTTCTTGTATCTTTTTGTTTCCATACGGAAGGAGGTTCTTTAGGTGATTGATTTATTTTTACCTCAAAGGCTAATAAGATTTGTCTTTCAACTAAAGTTAATCTCTGCCCTGATCTCTATTTTTCCTCTAACTCTTCTATAGTAGGTCTTCCAGCAACTAGTGTTGTTAGTCCTGTGGATGAATGAGCTGTTTGGGGGTTTTGTTTCACAAATCTACCCTTCTGATCTCTATCTGTAGGCATAATAAAACATAACTTGAAAGAAAAACTATGTTTTTGTTGTTTTTGATTATATATATATATATATATATGTGTGTGTGTGTTTTTATCTTTCTATTTGACTGTTTTTGAAATATGCTTCCCCGACAACGACGCTAAAATGTTGGGTCATTTTACTGTGTAAACTAACACAAGTATTTATTATCAATCCGAGCTAGTGTAACTTAGAAGCATCCCCAAAGTATATGGGTTTCAGTTATGATCAATTTAGAAGATGATTTATCAATGATTAAGGAAATTCATATTACAAATAAATCTAACTTAAACAATTTCTAAATTCAAGTGTGCAATCAGAAGTAGAAGAATCTCCTAACTTAAGAGATTTGTTTGTCCTTCTCCAACAATATTACTTCATGAATTAGAAATCAAAAACTAATAATTGAGCAATAGATTAATATACATGAAACAATAACTGAAAAGGCTCTTCACTGAAGAGATCCTAGTTGTCCTTCATCATAGATTCATTTATCAATAATGCTATTGATAGAAACAAGAATTCAGAAAAGCATTAAAAGCATGAAAAGATGAATTCTAACTTAAGATCTTAATTAGATAGAAAGAATGTTTAACTTAAAAATTTGTTTGTCCTTTCATATGAAAAATAAGAATGTTAATTAGATTCATCAACACTCATAAATCATTAGCATAAACAAGTTAAGCAGAAGCAAACTAATTCATAAAATTGCAACTACAAATAAACTAAGAAATGCACTTAGATCGGTGTGGGGGCCCTCCACCCTTGCCTCGCACACTAAAGGTGTTTTCAGCTACTTAAAACTTCATTCAATCAATCAGCATATAATAATAGCAAATGGAATAAAACAGATCTTCAATTAGGTCTCCAAAGTCTCAGAAATAATAATTTTAAGTCATACAAATTCTACGTGTCAATGCCTTCAAAGTTTGAGGCTTAAATAGATAAAGTATCCAAAAAATTCATCTAAAATATCTCCTATAGTAATTACTATCATTATCTTATCCAATAAGGTTGAATTCATCCATCAGATCCATCAAAATCTGAAAAATCCCACAAGATAAGAATTTTGACCTAGTTTCTAGGGATCTTCCATAAAAACAGGTCTTGTTTGACTGCATTTGACCGAGCCTATTAAAGCTCGGTTTGAATGTGCCAATAGGTGTACACTTAATATTAGTTCCCAAGCCTTCTAAAAATATATCCATCTTGAGTCAAAGTGTCCTGCAAATTTGCAAACCATGAGGCCATTACGGGAATTTCTGATGCTGTCCAAAAATGCACTTAAAATTCAATTTTTACAAAAACTTCTAAGAATTGAGAAACTTAATTTAAATACCTGTATATGCATTTATTGGTCAAAATAAGGTGGATGTTATGGTGTATAGTTTGATAGTATGGAAAATAAGATGTATTTCACAAACAAAAAGAGATAAATATCGAGGGCCAACACCAGGCTTAAAGAAAAATTTAGTTTCAGTTGCAATGTTGGAGGATAGAGGCTATGATATTGTTTTTAGTGAAGGAAAATTTTTCCTCCGACACAAAGCAACAAGGAAAGCAAAGAATATTGGGATTCGTGTGAATAATATCGATATACTTTATGTATATGTGATTTTTACAGAGCTTCCAACCATTTGGAAGTGTGAGAAAGCCATGCAATTGACCCTTGAGAGGGAGATGGATTTGCATGCAGGTGAGAATGAACCTCAAGATGTGGAGAAGCCACATGTGGAGGATCAGGGAGTGGCAACAACCACTCAAGTAGAGAAATTTTGAGCTAGATGGGCAAATGGAGTGCATGCATCTATACCTCCATATGTGAGGTGGGGCGACATAAAAGAATAATCCCAAGAAGAAATTTGGGCAGGGTCCTAGAGATGGCACGTCTCATGGATCGAACCTAGCTACGAGGGTCCTACAGAGAAGCAGTAGCAGTATCAGTTAGATTGATGCAGTCATATTTCAGGAGGACATGAAATCAAAGTGACAGGTGTCATATATTGGAGCGTAAATAAGAGTTGGTAGCAGTGCAGAGTGCATGGATGCAGATGTCAACAACGCAGAGAATCCAGTAGACATGTGCAGTAGCTAGTAGAATTTATAAGAATTTGTTGACAAGTGCATTATACTGATTCAGTTGTTTGGAGGCTATTCAGTTTTGGAAGTGTTGCATGCAAAGGATGCATGTGCAAGAAAAACTAGAGAAGTGTTGCATGCAAGAGTTGCACATGCGAGAAACACTACAGAATATTTTCATGCAAGGGTTGCATGTGCAAGAAACACAAGAGAAGTTTTGCATGCAAGAGTTTCATGTTGCATGAAAGGGTTTCATGTCTTATGAATGAGGTTGCATGTCACATGCATGAGGTTGCATGTCGCATGCATGAGGTGCATGTCGCATGCAAGGACATTCCTTTCTTTTTTAGAGGGAATGTTGAAGTTTGCAACAACAAACAGTGAAATTCGCATCTAGAAATAACAAGCAGAACCTACACTAAGTGTGGGACCAGGAGGTCCAAGCAGTTCCTACAGTAAGTGTGGGACCAGGAGGTCCAAGCAGCACCTACAATGGTGTGGGATAAATTTGGTGCATGTCTATTTTAGCTATCCCTTAATTAAGATGGACAATAAAATGTAATCTAGTCTCAAAATATCTTGTAATAACTAACTAAGAGTGATAAAATCAGTTAACTCATGAATTTCGAGTTAGAGGTAGTTGGTGACGCATGCAGAGTAATTATAGTTGTAACAGAGTTCGAAGTGCAGTGGTGCATTAATTAATGCAAGTTGTAATCAGTTTAACTTAGTTAAGTGATTTAAACTTAGTTGTGCTAGTTGTAACTGTTTGATACAGTAGTGACAGATCAAGTGAGTTAAATATTAATTAATTCACAATCAATGATCTCACATGCAGCTGAGGATTTACTATTATTAGCTGCATGCATGTCAGTTCCAGTGGAGACCCAGTTGAGATCTAGCTGAAAGGGAGGTGTAACTATCAGTTATGATATTAGAAGGCTACCCGGGTGTATTTAAAAAACCACAGGATGCCCATGATACTCAGCGCACTGTAGGAAGGCTGGAATTCCTTGTGAATAGGGATTGCCTTCCTCATGAACTGTGTGAGCAAGGCAGATTGAAGACGGGCTGAGAATTGGCTAAGTATTGGCTCTACTTTGTCTTTATTAGTGTGAGACAATTAGCTGAATACAGGAGGGCTCTTGTGATAAGAGTTGTATGTAATTGTTTCATGATTCCTTGTGGAATATAAAATAGAAGATAGTGGGGTTCTGAGCAGCAAGATTTCCCCAGGAAATTATCTGTGTTGTGGCTTGATTGATTCTTCTTTTCTTCATGTGATTGGTGATTGTGTTTTTAATTTCGCAAAATATTTGTAGAAGCGATTCAGTATTTAACTTCAGTACATTGTTAGATCAGATTGAATCCATGATATACATGCATGTTGTATAATTTCTACACCCAGGAGGGGTGAACTCCTTCATGAAAAACATGTGTATTTGACTCAGTTATATGTGTTAGTTGTGTTTTTATATGTTGTTGTTTGGCATTGAGTTTCCATGCTTTTATGTTCATGAAATACACTTAATGTCATCAAGTTTATTGAATCGTCAATCACAAGCACATGTATAAACCCTTGTGTAAGAAGCAAACCAAAGCACTTTCATGTTAAATCTGAAATTGATATTAGCAAAACATTAACTAACGATTAAGTTGGTGTCAGAGCATAAGGTTTCCAAAGGTTATTTTCTTGCTTTGCTTGAGATTTTGCAAGAAGGGTTTTAATAGTTGAAATTTTGTGATGCTTACAAGGTTGAAGTTTCAGAGAGGAGAAGGGAAGCTATTGGTTATTAGTCTTGAGATTAGGACTAGAAGAAAGAGAGCTAATAAAGCATCATATTCACCCAAAGTTTCACTCAAAACTCCACTTGAAGCAACTCAAGTTATATCTCCAGTAGTTGAGATTGAAGAGGTACAAATTGCACAAGAATCTAAGGTGATTGAAAAGGTACAAGCATCAGGAGTTGAGATTGAATCCTTAGCCATTACATCAGGTGTTGGAGAGAGTCAAGGAAATTCAGAAGAAGAATCTCATAGAGAGGGCCTTCGGGACGTTTCGAAACCAGCAGTTTAAATGTATATTTGATGCATTCACTGCAGAAAGAGCAGGAGAAGGTTCTAAGCCTCCACATGGAGAAGGATATTAAGATAGTAAGAAGGATGAAGGAAAGAGTTCGAAAGGTAGTGGATGAAATCCACCTCAA
This sequence comes from Pinus albicaulis, assembly GCA_034641835.2. Classification (NCBI taxonomy): domain Eukaryota; kingdom Viridiplantae; phylum Streptophyta; class Pinopsida; order Pinales; family Pinaceae; genus Pinus; species Pinus albicaulis. The sequence continues at coordinate 14,558 of JAXQQM020074150.1, forward strand.
TCTCCACCATCCTCATCCTCATCAACATCTTCATCTTCCACTTCCACCACAAAACCACCCTCACTCATTCAAAAATCCCAAAAGGAAAAACTCCATTACTCAAGTTGGACATCAAGTTTGAACTTCCCATGTAAAATGGTGAGGTAAATGCAGAGAAGTTAGACAATTGGATCTGTCAATTGGAAGTATACTTCAGAATTCAGAATCTACAAGAGGATGACATAAAGATCCAGTTGGCTTCATTAAGGCTAGAAGGAGCAACACTAGTTTGGTGGGAGGCAAATACTCAAGAGGAAATGCAAATTCATGGTAAGATATCCATTTCTTGAGTTGAATTCATTTCTTCTATTAAAATACACTTTTATCCATTAGCCTATATGCAAAAATCAATAATGAGTTGGTAAAACTTTAGGCAACTCAAAGGCCAAATTGTTCAAGAGTACGCCCAGGAGTTTAGAAAGAGGGATTTTTTGTTAGGATTAAACATGAATTCACAAGGCACACTCTTGAAATAAATTGTGGGTTTACATTCCTACTTGAAGCATACTATCCCTATGTTTAACCCAATCAAATTAGATGAAGTATGTGTGCAAGCCACACATCTTGAAGCAAGGGGAAAGAACATTCAGGAAGAGGGTAGTAATAAGAAGCCATTCAAGGGTAAGGGAAAAGAGAAGGGATGAAATTGGAAGGGAAAGAAGAATGCAAGTATCAAGAAATAAGGGGAGAAAACTACATGCAAAAATTGTTCCAAATAGGGGCACGATGAAGCCCACTGTTGGAAACTACATCCAGAACTAAGGCCAAAGGAACCAAAGAAAAAAGGGAAACAAAAGATGACTGCCACCACACAACAAGATCTTGGATCCGATTCATGAGATGATACCAAGATCATAGCCATGGTTAAAAAAGGAAAGGAAGCCATAGCAAGTACTAGTTCCTCAAATAGTCACAACAACACTCTAAATGAAGACACAAAGATAGAATTGTTCCATGTTAGAGTGACTTCAAATCATACAAATATTGATGCATTGTTTGATACTGGGTCACAAGCAAACCTGATTTCAGAAGACTTGGTCAAAAATATTAACCTTGAAACCATACCACATCATAAACCATACCCTTTGGGTTGGATAGTTAAGAATGCCAATTTACAGGTTACAAGGAAATGCATATTTCAATTTGCTACTGCAAACTTTGTTGATGAAGTCGAGTTAGATGTGGTTCCACTTGACATTTCCGGGATTATCTTGGGAGGTCCGTATTTGTATGACAGGAAAGTGGTGTTTTATTGACATGAGAACAAATATCATTTTCTTAAGGATGGAGTGGAGTATATTGTGAGATCTTATCGCAAAAAACTGAATATTTCTTTACTTAATGCATGGCAAATGAAGAGGCTAGTTAATGCAAGTAAAAAAATTGTGCTTCTCATGATCAAGAAAAAGGATGATGTTGACTATGAATCTTTTGAAGGATGTGATGAAAAATTAAAATCTGATTTGTTTGATGTGCAAAGTTAGCATGGTAAGATGTTTCAACAACCAAATGGGTTACCTCCCAAGAAGGGAATTCAGCATGAGATTCAGCTGTAGTAGGATGTTCCACTTCCAAACATTGGTATGTATCACATGTCAATTATGGAGAGTCTGGAAATCAAGAATAAAATCCAAGAAATTATAAACAAAGGTATCATACACCCATCTACTTCGCCATGTGGTTCACCAATTGTTTTGGTACCAAAGAAGGACATGACTTGGCACATGTGCATATATTTCCGTGCACTGAATAAAATCACGGTAAAGAATCGCTACCCACTCCCACGCATTGATGATTTTCTAGATCAGTTAAAATATGCAAGATATTTCACTAAGTTAGAATTGCGAAGTGGTTATCATCAAGTTAGAATAGCTGAGGAGGATATTTGGAAAACTACATTTAAAACTAGATAAGGATTGTTCGAGTGGCTAGTTATGATATTCGGTCTAACAAATGCTCCAACTAATTTCACGAGAGTCATGAATGATTTACTAAGACCATTTCTAGATGACTTCGTTATTTTTTACTTAGATGACATACTTGTATTCAGAAAATCAAGATATGAACATGTCATGCATGTGAACACAGTACTTGATGTCTTGAAAAAAGGGCAATTATTTTTAAATATGTCGAAGTGCGAATTTGGAAAGACTTCTTTAATGTATTTGGGACACATTGTTGGAGGAGATGAGTTGAAGATAGACCCTTCCAAAGTAGACGTCATTCTAAATTGGCCCAAGCCCAATACAGATACAGAGGTAAGAAGCTTTCTTGGGGCAGCATAGTATTGGAGCAAATTCATTACTAATTTTTCTTCCATTGCAACTCTGTTACATGCATTGACAAGTGTCAAAAACGTCTTCCATTGGGGAGATATTCAGCAAAAATCATTTGATGCTTTAAAGAAAAAGATAATTTCAGATGGTATTGGATCTTCCGGACCTTAGACAACCATTTGAGATCCAAACATATGCAAGTGATTATGCTATGGGAGAAGTTCTCATGTAGCATGGTAAGCCTATTTCGTTTCATTATGAAATTTTTAGTGGAGTTGTGACTAGTTATCCCATCTATGACAAAGAGTTATATGCATTGGTAGAAAGTGTAAAGAAATGGAAGCTCTATTTGATGGGGAAAGAGACCATTATACATACCGACCATCAACCATTGCAGTACTTACAATCACAGTCAAAGTTGCAGCAATCAAAACATTTCATATGGATGGGATTTCTACAAAAATTTCATTTGGTTATCAGGTATAAAAAGGGAATCTACAATAAGGTAGTTGATATGCTCTCTAGGCCTATTGTAAATTCATCTATTATAATCAAGAACAATTCAGTTATGAATGAAAGTTACATTGAACAATAAGCAAATGATAGTGATTTTTAAGATGTGTATGAAAGATTGAGTCAAGGAAACCAAAATGAAGAGTTAGATTATCATGTGCATAAAAATTTGTTGCATCACTTGGGCAAGTTATGTATACCACAGGGAGAAAGAAACAGTATCATAAGGGAGGCACACACTTCATTGATTTCTGGAAATTTTGGTGTAGAAAAGATAATAGCGAATCTCCAAAGTGATTGTTATTGGCCACACATGATTGATAGTGTATCTCGTTTTATTAGAAGATGTTATTTATGTGTAATAAGTAAGCCTAGTAATAGGAAAATTTTATTGTACACTCCACTTCCGGTTCCTTCACATCCTTGGGAGAGTATCTCAATGGATTTTGTAGGTGGTCTTCTAATGTCAAGGAAAGGTCATGATTACTTGTATGTTGTGGTCGATAGGTTCAACAAAATGTGTCTTTTGATGCCATGTAAGAAAACAATTACAGTTGAACAAACCACTAATATTTTCTTTCAAAATGTATGGGTTCATTTTGGTCTTCCTACTTCTATTGTAAGTGATCGAGATTCCTGGTTTGTTGGGAATTTTTGGTCAAAATTATGGGACACGATGGACACAAAGTTGAAGAAGAGTACAACATTTCATCCGCAAAAATATGGTCGAAACGAGTTGGTAAACAGGACAGTCATTCATCTTCTTAAAGGTTATTGCAGCAAGCATCCCAAGTTGTGGGATGAACAGTTGCATTACATTCAACATGCATACCACAGGGCAAAGCATTCTTCCACAAACACATCGCTATTTGAGGCGTGTTTTGGGTACTTGCCAATATCGCCTTTGGACTTCATCTTTGAGAAATATGTCACTATAGATGGTCATAGCGACATAGATAAGGCAAGAAAGTTCATTGAGAAAATTCAGTTGGTACATCACACAATGCAAGAACAACTTGAAAAGATTCAAAGCAGCTACAAGGAAAGGCATGATACACACCATGTTGATCACAAATTCCAGGTTGGAGATGAATTTTGGTTATATATCAGCAAAGAAATATTTCAAGGGGAAGGTAAAAAAATCAAGCCAATATGTTATGGTCCATTTAAAATTCTGGAAAAGATTGGTACTAATGCATTTAAGCTAGATTTGCCTCCTTATATGCAAATATATTCTGTCGATAATGTTGAGAATTTGAGATTGTTTGAGCCTCCTTTGATTTATGATCAAGGAGATCATGTTTAGCTGCCATCAATAGATGATATCTTGCCAGAATATCTTGATTAACTTCAACAAGATCTCATACTTGACAGAAGAATCCGAACTTCAAGGAGAGGGAATGTTGAATACCTTAGAGTGGGACTTAAGGTAAAAAATCCTTCAAAGGCCAAATGGATGGAGAGTGAAAGGGTGAGGAAGTTGTATCCTCACTTGCTGAACAATTGATAGTATCTTTTGGGGTCCACAAGGCTTCTAGTGGGGAGGAATGATTAGAGGCTTAGTATTTAGCTCAAAAATGAAAGTTCTCAGAAATGCTCCAAACTAGAATGACCAGATAGAGCTCATCACCAATATTCCAACAAAACTAGTTTCATCACAATCCGAGTTCGTATGAGTAAGTTATGGTCCACTATTCGTTTTCTCAAACAAGTAAAAATGTGTAGAACAGTGACAGACTGATGACTTGGCAGTCCAGACAGCACCTCAGGAATCTTCAATGAATATTCTCCAAATTTCAGCTGGTGACATTGTGACAAGTGTCACAATCAGATTCGCCAATGTTGCTTGGGGAAATTGAAAATTTCCTCCTAATCCTAAGTTTGGAATTTCTTCTATGGTGGATTATTTTTTTAATTTGGTAAATTTTGGGCCAATGGAGAAGGGCCATGTGGTGCACCCGGAGGCTGCCACATGCCCTCCCCCATGGCAAGGTTGGATGGCATATTAATTTCATACGGGGCCGAATTCAAATGTTGGGCGCAATTATATTATATACAAAGTTTGAACCTAATTTTACGGGCACACAGATATATTACATATATATTTTTATACTAAGGTCCAAGACCCAAAAGTTGTGTTCAATAAAAAAGTTATGACTGGAGGGGCAGAGTTCGAGGTCAACTCCACGACCTTCCCCAAACTAATGCCAACGCCAACCGTTGCACCATCGCCATGATCCTTGTTAATCATAGGATCTCGCCACTATTTGAATTAACATTACTCCAAAGTTTGGGGTCTGAAGGGGGCCAGCCCCCTCCCACATGTGTCCGAGTGCTCAGAACTGAAGGCCAAGACAGATCCGTTGGAGTTTTAAAACGGGATTAAACCATATTTATTATCTGCTAATTCGTGGTTAAGCCACGTTAATCCACAGTTAGCGCTAAAACGCAGTTTGTGTTAAACGTGCCACTAACCACACTTAATCTTCACTTATTTTAAATTAACTACATGCTTATCTTAAATTAAGTGTGGATTATGTTAGTGGAGGTTTTGGTGGACCCTCCAAATTTGGGAAAGCTCCACTTTTAGTGGAGTTAACTAGCGAACTTCCATATTTAGTGGAGAATAACTAGGAAAAAATGGTTTTGCCATAACTGAGGCAATTTTCGACCAATTTTGGCTCAAGAAGAGTCATTCTTGGTAGATTTTGATGTTTTGGAGCCATTGGAGAGTGTTGCAGAGGAAACAGGGGATTGTAAACAACACTTTTGCACAATTGAAGCTAATACAAAGGCCCAAGCTATGAAGCTGGACCAAGGAGATGTAGCTCAGGAGGGGTGAACTCCTTCATAAAAAACATGTGTATTTGACTGAGTTGTTTGTGCTTGTTGTGTTTTTATATGCTGGTGTTCAGCATTGAGTTTCCATGCTTTTATGTTCATGAAATACACTTAATCTCATCAAGTTTATTGAATTTTCAATCATAGCCACATGTATAAATCCTTGTATAAGAAGCAAACCAAAGCACCTTCATGTTAAATATGAAACTGATATTAGCACAACATTAACTAACAATCAATTTCAGATCAAAACGAATTGCTCCAGATTCCTAGCGATGAGTTATTCATTGTTGTTCAGGTTCTAATCGATTCTGAGAACTTACATTTTTTAGCTTAACACTGAGCACCTGATCATCTCATTATACCTTTTAAATGTAATGGGAGTGAGAGAAACATGAGCCTTCCACTTATTTCAGATACATCCTTCGATGCTTCTTGTCAAATATTTTAGAACACCAATAAAATTTATCATGTCGAAACATTTCATTTTGGAATACCATTGGTATGTTAAAGTTCAATAATAATTATTGTTATTTTGCTAGTCTAATTTATAGACGAAATAGATTTTTTCACTGGAATCAACTGATATTATATTAAGTAAGAATGTGATTTTTTGTTACTTAAAATACATTTTTGAATGTATAAATAGATTTAACACCTTGAAAATTTCTTATGGCACTCAAATTCTACCAGTAAACAACATAAACTCAAGTTTTTTATAAATCTCTATCATATTTCAGTTAAAAGAAACTAAAAAAAAAATCCTGAAAAATATCATTTAGTCTATAAATTAGACTATACCATATATTTAAGATATTATCTAATAAAAAGTTATTTTATTTATGTATATTAAATATTAATTTTATTTATATATTTAAAATATAATTTAAATGATAAAAAAATCACAATTACATTGAAAATTATGTTACACAATTTTAGTTTAAAAAAAATAAAAACCAAATATTTAATTTCCATTAATGACTATTTCCAAAGTGCAATTATTTTGAATGATTTACAGTTAAATGCTAGGTGATTACTCTGAATGGATTGAAATACGATGCAAGTAGAAGTGACTTTGAATCTGAAGTCAAAAAATTGTGAATGATGCAAAATGTGGGAATTAGACTGAAATGTTTTTGCGTTTTACATCAAAAGTGTGGGATCCCGATGTAATTGTAGGTATATTAATTGTATCTTGTCTCTAGCAAAGGTATTATGCATTGGGTTTTTTGTGATGTTGACATTAATTTCTCTATTTGCAATTTTTTTAATAATTTTCCATAGTTAAACATTAAAATTTTTTATTGTTTATTTATTTAAATTATTTAAATTTATTTTTCTGATTTCTTATTGGTCCATACTTTGAACATGTTATTGGAAAATGCTTTGTAAATTGTGCTAAAAGTACAATGCATAATTAACAAACATTTAAGTTCCGTAATCTTGTCAAAAGCGCTCCGTATTCTGAGATTCTGGGAACCATAAAACAGTTCGAAATGTAATTATTTTGTCTTGCTTTCCGTAAATCCCTCTGAACATTTCAATTAATTCCAATTTGCTAAGCATCTGTCCAGGCGATCTATATTTATGTGAGTAGAATATCACATGTAAGGAGGGAGAGAGAAACTTACGTCACCTTAGAATTTTATTATATTTATGTGACTGGAATATCAAATATGTGACCAGAATATCAAATGTAAGGAGGGAGATAGCAACTTACGTCACCTGAGAATTTTATGAACATTATGAGGGCGATTACGACAGGACAAGCGAGTCGCGATTATGATATCGTTTTGTTGATTATGGATAAAGGTTAATCTTTCAAAATTGTTAGAAACTCAATTTAAACTTCATATATATATATTTGGGTTATTTATTTAAATTTTATATATTTAATTAAAGCATTTTTATTTTATGTTAAGGTATTTTATTTTATATAATATGGAATTTATATATATAATATTTCAAAAATATATATAGTATCAGGTTATTACTATGCATGCCTAGTTTTTAATATAAAATTTAATTATTTTATATATTTTTTAATTTTATTGATTAAAAATTTATAAACTCAACACTAAAATCTATTACCCAATTTTTTAACCTTTTTTTTTTAATACCACATTACAATAATTAGATCTTCAAACCAGAAATTTTAGTGTATTTTCTTTCCTAAGTGAGATATGAAAACTCTATATGTCATTTTAAACTTACAATCAATAAAGCAATTTTACCAAGCAAAAACACAACAATCCTTGCATTTGACTTATATGCTTATTATTGAATAGCAAATATATTACTGAATTTTAGTTCTAGTATAGCATAAATTTTGTCTATATAATATTAGCTCATGGTAGAGTAACAAAAGCTATTTACAATTCAAATTTTTCCATAATAATTTAAGCTTAAATTTCCATGGTTAATAATATTATTTAATGCATATATTAATTATTTTTATAATTAATATTTTTTAAATGTGAATTGTATTAAAATGACTTTACATTATATTTTAGCTCATTCTTAAAATAAAATAAAATTTATATACTATATAATTCTAACTTTATAATTACCTAATTTTTAATTAATATTATGTATTATTGGTATTATTAATATGATATTATTAACAATAATAATATTGTTAATATTAACCATAATAATAGTGATAATATTATTAACAATAACCATAACATTAATAATAATAATATCGAAATTATTAACAACAATAATAATAATATCGGAATTATTAACAATAAGAATATGAATAATATTATTAACAATAACCATACAATTAATAATAATAGTATTGATATTATTGACAGTAATAATAGTAATAAGATGATTTATCGGACCATAACATTAATAATAATAGTATTGAGATTAGAAACAATAATAATACTAATAATAGCAATAATAATAACAGTATTAATGATAATAATATTATTAATAACATTAATACCAATTCTCCTTTAAAGAAGACTGTTATCAATCTTTCTCGTTTTTCCTTTGATCGTCATGTCTATAGTTTATTGGAGAAGGGCCTTAATTTTGCTCTTGCTCCTAAAAAAATACCTATTCATGACATCATTTGTGATATAGAATACGGGATTAGAGATTTGCCTGATGATACTAAAGACATCATTAGGCAAGACTGTTTTGTCATCCTTAGAAAAGCTAAGCCTCCTAAGAGCAACATTAGCAAACTTGAGTTTGAAGCTCTAAAGTCCTTAAACAATAATCAGGACATTGTCGTTCTTAAGGCTGATAAGGGAGGTGCTACGGTTATTTTAAACAAAGATGATTATAGGAATAAGATGTTGGATCACCTTCAAAATAGCGGTAGCTACAAGAAGCTTGATAAAAATCCCCTTAAAAAAGTGGCAAAAGCTGTTGCTTTGGCTATAAAATCAAGTAGTACTGTTGGCTCCCTTAGCAAAAAGCTTATTGAAAGTAATCCCCTCACCCCGAGGATTTATGGTCTTCCTAAGATTCATAAGGAAGGTGTTCCCCTTTGCCCCATTGTCAACACCATAGGTGGTCCGACTTATCTACTCGCTAAATTTTTAGCTAATAAGTTGAAGCCCCTTGTTGGTTGCACCGACTCCTTTGTCAAAGATTCTTCCTCCTTCATTAATGAATTAAAAGACATTAGGTTGGATCCAGATGATTGGTTTGTGAGTTTTGATGTTGTATCTTTATATACTTGCATTCCCATTAAAGAAGCCATTGATGTCATCTCTCGTATCACGGATCCTGATACTGCTCATCTCGTAGAGATTTGTCTCACCTCAACCTTCTTTAGTTTCGAAGGTGTATTCTTTGAACAGACCTGTGGTGTGGCCATGGGTTCCCCCCTTTCCCCTATTGTTGCTAATCTTTTCATGGAACACTTTGAATCAAAGGCCCTTTCCTCTTCTCTGTTTCAACCGAAGCTGTGGAAAAGGTTTGTTGATGACACCTGTGTGTTGTGGCCCCATGGTAAAGAGAAATTGGACCTTTTCTTCTAACATCTTAATGATCAATCTGACTTCATTAAGTTTACCATGGAATTCGAAGTTGATGGTAACCTACCCTTTCTGGATGTCCTTCTTTCGAGAAATGATGATGGTTCCTTTTCTCATCAAGTTTTTAGAAAGAAGACGCATACTGAACAATATTTACATGCTAGTTCTCATCATTTCCCGGCTCAGAAGCTTGGGGTTCTCAGTACCCTAGTCACTAGAGCCTTTAGAATCTCTGATGTGAACCACTTTGAAGGTGAAAAATCCCATCTCCTTAATGTCTTCTGTAAGAACGGCTATAGCAGAACTCAATGTCTTAGAGCTTTTCAAAAAGCTGAGAAAGGTCCTAAGGTTAAGAAGGATCCTTGCGATCGGTCATCAGGAGTTCACCTTCCTTTTATCCAAGGTACTACTGATAAAATCGCAAGGATCTTGAAGAAACATAATGTCTCTTCAACTTTCAAGCCTCTCCGCACTATCCGTAGTTCTCTTAGATCTGTTAAAGACCCGATTTGCCCGATGGATGGTAAGGGTGTTTATTTGATTCCGTGTTCCTGTGGGACACCTTACATTGGTGAAACTGGTCGATCAATTAACCAAAGAATTCATGAACATGTCGTTGACCTTAGACATGGTAGATCTTGGTCCTCTGCCTTAGCAGAGCATGCTGAAAAAACAAATCACCATATATGTATTCAAGATACTAAGGTTATTGCAACAATTGACCACTTCCACCACCGAAAGTTGAGGGAAGCCTTGGAAATAGAAAAGAGGCCGGTTAACCTTAATAGGGATGATGGGTGGGATGTTAGCAGATGCTGGATTCCTGCGCTTCACTCTTAGTTTATTTATTTATTTATATATTTTTTAATCTCGATCTTGATTCCTCTATCTAGTTGTATGCTCCTTTTATTTTATTAATTTGGTTTTGATTAGTAATTTTGTTTTGTTTTTATTTTAATTTTAATTTTTGATTTATTTATTTATTATTTATTATTTATTTTTTATTTATTATTTTTATTTATTATTATTTTTTATTTTTATTTTATTTTTAATTTTAATTAATTAATTAATTAATTAATTATTATTATTATTATTATTATTTTTATTTCTATTTTTATTTTTTATATTTTTTAATTTTTATTTTTAATTTTATTTTTTAATTTTGATTTTATTCATTTATTTATTTATTATTATTATTAATTTTTATTAATTTTTATTTTTATTTTTATTTTTATTTTTATTTTTATTTTTATTTTATTTTTATTTTTATCTTATTTTTATTTTTATTAGTATTATTTATTTATTTATTTATATTTTTCTTTATTTATTTTATTATTTTTTGTTTACTTACTTATATTTATATTCATTTACTCATTTATTTATTTATTTTTTATTTTATTTATTTATTTCTATTTTTATTTTTAATTTTATCGGGAAACTTACCTCTCTAGTAATCTTAAATTAATTAATTAAGTATTATTATTTTATAATTTTGCAATTTGTCATTTTATAAGATTTTTATATAGAAATTACTTGTTTTTATTAGAATTATGATTTTTAAAAATGATTTCTATACATGAATTGTGATTTTTTATTGTTTCCATTTATGAATTACCAAATTTACTAATAGATTTTTATATTAAAAATAAAAATAAAAATAAAAATTTGGAATCTAGTTGATATTGGCATTACTGTAATTAAATATTATTATTATTACTTATGTATTTATTTGATTAGGTTTGATTTTTTATTTTATATAGAATTTATAATTAAAATATAATTAAAAATTTTGAAATATAATAGAATTAATACTATAAATAAAATTCTTCCTATTTCAGTTAAACTAGCTGTTTTTCCAACGGCTAGTTGGAGATGTCCTGATCTACTTAAACTTGTTCTTGATCAGATTGCTCATCTTGTCCTGATGATGAACCACACTGGTTGGTTCGAAACGCGTCGACAGAAATTTATGTTATGTGATTTTCACCGAAAATTACAATTATTACACAAAAACATGTTATTTTTTAAATATTTTTTAGAACATGGTGAGTTGAAATAAATAAATAAGTTAAATATTAATTACATTTAACCACTATAATTACATAATAAAAATACAAAATAAATTAATGGTAAATTAAAACTATTAGCAAGAACTAAATAAATATATTTATTAATATATCATTTATAGTATAGAAGATGTATATCATGCAAATTAAATTTATAAGAAGTTTATCATACCTAAATATTATAAAAAAAATTATTGATAATAATAATTTAAGTGGAAACTTATTTTAAAAAATAATTTATTATATTTATTTATCATAATTTACTAAATTTACATTAATAAAAATTATATAAATTAAGAGTATTTTGCAATTGTAGTTCAATATTTAATAGTATAAAATAATAAATAAACAAACTATTAGCACAAATAATTTAAAGAGAAGTGGTAGATTGAACAAAATAAATATCTACTATATATATTTATTAAGTATTAAATTATAATTAACATAAATAAAAACTTATTTTTTTAACTATAATATATTTATAATTAGTTAATCTATGATTGAGCATTTTAAATGTGATAGATTCCAATCTTAAAGTGTTATCCATATGTTCTTACTAAGTGAATTAACAAGGCATTGAAAACAATTACTCATAAACATACTCAAACTCAAATTGTAACATTTCTATATTTACATTAAGGGGCAAGTAGTCGCTACTTGTAGCCTTGTTATTAAATATGAGATGGGGATTGTAATTGTAGGATATATTAGTTTAGATTTTGATTCATTTTAATTATCAATCTATTAAGAGTTAAGAGAGATTAAATTTTATTATATGCAATTTTTTTTTAAGAATGTAAAATTGAAAAAATATTCACATATTAAGAGATTTAATTTTTTTAGTGCTTAATAACTTAATAAATTCGTGATTTAGATCGATCATATGTATTTTTCATTATTTAAATTGCATTTTTGAGTAATTTATTATTAATAATATTTTATATTAAAAGTTGAATTAATTACACATTTCTCATTTTTCTCTTATTAAAAAGTAACTAAATTATTTTACTTTACTTTTTCCACCTTTTTATTTTGAAGTTGAAATATTTAATTAAGGTCAACAAAGGCACATTTCATATTGAAACATATTAGGTAATATGGATATTTAAACAATTATTTAAGTTGTATATTGAAATACTTATAAGAGAAATATAATAATTTTTAATATCTATAAAATTATATTATTTAACATAGGTATCGAAATATTTTATTTACATTTTTTTCACACTGGATTGTAATATTAATGATGAACCAAGTGAACACAATGAGAATGATGTTTCATAATATTTTTAATTAAAACTAACCAAATTTGTATAACCATTTATATTTTTATTATAGCCCACATTGTTTTTTATTTAAAGTATTTTTTTAATGGACACTTGTGTCAGCTCCAAGTTGAGCACTGAGAGAATTACATGAGCCTTTCATCTCAATAATAGATTGGAATATATAAACCATTTTAAGCAAAGATCTAACATGAGCCTAGAGGGATCAAATTTCTTTAGGCCCAAACTTATTTTAGAGTGCAAAAAAAAATGTGTAATGTTTCATTGTTTAAATTGTATTCTCCAATGCTATACATATTTTATAGTATAGGTAAATATTAATTCATATGGACAACTAATTAAACATGCATAACATAACATATTCTTTTTTCTTTTAAATTATAGTAGACATTGCTTTTATGTTTAGAGAATATTTTATTTTTTATTTTTATTTTAAGAGGGACACGTGGACATAAAGTTGAGCACAGACATATTTACACATCGCCTTCACACTTAGATGTAGAATGAGTCTCTTGGATGAATTGGTGCAACCATATTAATTAAATGGTTGACAAATGTCAATAGGCATCAATCAGTGATAGAAATCAATAAATGATAAGCTTCAAAACACTTACTTCATGATACATATCACATTGTAAAGATTAAAAAAATCATAAAAATTAATTAAATTATAACTTTATTTTAAATTATTATTATTATTATTAATTATAAGAAGAATTAATTTATGAGTTAAACACATATAAGTAACAAGATTCTTAATCTATAAATAAACTTTTTTACAATACCATGGACTAATATCATGACTTACCAATACCACATGCCCAAAAACTATAATTCATTTCATATGATTATTTTTAAATTGATTAATTAAATTAAAAGAGTATTAATAAGAATATTTTAGAATATTTTGTGCAAACTAAATATTTATCGTTCGCTCCCTCGATGGGGGTGTTAATGTTGAAGGATGCAGAAACCCTAGTGAATGTGACTGCCATCCCATCGAAGGTGATGGGAATTTAATCCATTATCGACGCAACTTGTTAGTCCATGCAAGGTCTACAAGTGGGATGGTTTATTAATTTTGGGAGGGTTACAATGCTAAGGGTTTGTATGGAGATGAGAGTAAATCCTCGACCTCCTGCTTTAAACTTGGTCTCTTTTCTGGCTTAAGGAATTCTTGCGAAGGTCTGCGAAGGTGGAAAAAGACTTGGCCTTTCTTCTTGGGAGAGTGGTTCAATGTTTTGTGGATATCTGTGGGTAAGGTGAGAGTTGTGGCATCCTCCTTAGCAATGCTCCAAGTCATATTATCTTGCTGCATGTGAAGTTTGGTATGGATGCTTTTATTTTGTGTTGAATTTGGGTACGGTGTATCCAAATTCTTTCCTTTCAGCTTGAAGGTTCGACGACAAGTTGAGCCACAAGGAAAGTGTCCCTTATTTAAGTGCATTTGGTTGTGGGTATTTAGTTTCTAGTTTGTTTATGGTCGTGAGGTATTTGGGTCTTTGGCTTTATATCTCCCTGGTTGGTTTCATGTTGTGTTGTAAGGGGAAGGGGCCTTAATTTCATGTATATGTATCAAAGCTCGAAGATTACGGGTTTTTTCCTAATTATGGTTGAATTTCTAACTTCAGGCTAGTGGATTATAAATGTTGTTTTGTCAAGTCGGTTAATATTTTAATAGGGCCTTAGGTCAAGAGGTGGTGTTCATCATTTTGGCTCTTGGGTTGTGTTGGTTTATGTGGGCCTTTTCCTAAGTTTAATGGTTATGGGGTTTTTTTCACATCTCGAAGCAACTAGGTATGTTTCCTCTCTTGACAGTGTCTATGTTGAGTTGGGTGTCTATGTGTTAAGATATTTGGATGAATATGTAGGGTGGCATCCTGGTCCTGTTGTTGGAGAGCCTAGTTCGTTCTCTTGTTTTTTGCGAGTAGAGGAATTTACAATAGTTTCTCGAGGTGTCATCATGTGGTGGTAGCCATGCTGCCAAGGCAAAGAATGAGATGTAGACAAGAGGGAGGTGGCGAGACTCCTTAGGGTTAATGAGGAGATAGAATATTTGCCCATGACATGGCTGCCACTTGTTTCAATGTGGTTCTACCAGAGACCAAGAAGGAAAAATGTAAGTTAAAGACGCAGGAAAGGATTGAATGTCAATCTCATTTACATTCAGAGATTAAGGAAGACATGTCGAAATGGGTTCCTGACCCTGGTCATACTAGGGGTAGGAAGAAGCAATATTTAAATTTGGTGGCTTTGCATTGGCAGATGAAGACCCTCTTGGGTATGGTGTTGAAAGATACAATGTCTTCGCTTCCCTGGAATACATTAAGAGGATGCTCAGGATTCAAAGGTTTTTCCTGTACAGATTTGACTCTCGTCTAGCACATATAGAAAAACATGTTGTCTTCGACTTAGATAGTGGTGACGTTATGGCTCTCCCATGATCTAGTGCAGGGGTTATTGCTAATATCTCCTCCTCTGAAAATGAGATCAGTAAGCATGCAAGATGGTTTTCAATGGCCAAGTTTGTGGTCATATTTTCAAGGTATAATGGTAAGAATTATTGTGTTTTGTCTCTAGATTTTCAACGCCTCTTCAAGGCACGTGACTATGTTTATTGTGGTCTTGTTTTTTACCAGGTCCTGGCACAAGTTTATGGGTATGCCTGTTGTCGATATTATTTTGGTTTATCATGGTAATTATTTTGGTGTATTGTGGAGCTTCACTAGTGTGGTTTTGGTCTGTAGAAGGATGTTGGTTGGAAAGGTGGCCAAGGGCATGTAATGCCACTTTGTCATTTTTATCTCTTATTTGCATTGGCGTTGACTCTGTCGGCATATAAAAATTTCGTAAGTCTGGCTAGGCTGAGAATGTGATGGAATTGGACGTATATATTGCTCCTAACCTAGGCACATGGTCATGTTGAACTCTGCTCTTTTGGTTTTTATGTTGGTATTAGAGTCTAGTCCATAAGCTGTAGATGATGGAGAAGAAAAAGAAAACTCATGAAGACACTTTTTAGACATCAATGTAAAAATGTTTTATTGATTAATATCAAAATTTCACTTTAAAAAAATCTTTATCATTTACCTAATAATTATAAATAATTAAATTAAAATTCTTAAAACAACTTACATAATAATTTTCACTTTACATTAAATATAAAATTCTAAAAATTTCATAGAGTGAAAAAAAAATATAAAATATTTTATATTAATTCATTTTACATATATAAATGTAAAAAGTAATAAAAAAATGCACGCAAATAATAAACATAATTTCGAAATTGAAGGGAATCTTTTCATTACAAATCCGTAAAACTTAAATTGCACACTTTACATTAAATGCAAAGGGTAAAGATCCCCGGGAAAAAAAAAAACTTAATTTTGAAGTTTACAAAATTGTGAAGTTTTTGAAAAGAAATTTATCGTAAATTTTTTTATAAATATTAGTGTTATTGCATCAAATTAAAACGTCTCAAATTTCTTGAGGTGTAAATTTTTTTACAAAGAAAAATTTGAAAACAAAATTTTTAATATGCAAATCTATTTATGCATTTAAAAATGTGATATATATATTTTTAAGTTATATTTTTAATCTATTTATTTAAGTTATATTTTTAAATGCACAAATAGATACAATGTCTTGAAAAAAAAACTGGACACTTTAATTGTATAAATCACATAGCTTAAATTTGCTATTCAAACAAATCTTTTCTAGATTTAAGATAAATTTGACCAAAAAAATAAGTGAAAAAAGAGTTTTAATTGCTTTATATACAATTCACATTGAAAATTTTACTTAATAGGAGTAATGAAAAATTTTACTTATCTACACCAATATTCATATTAAAATGTTTTTTCTATTATTAATATATTTTTAAGTACATGCCATTATTACTTAATCTAACATAATAAAATATTTTATCTATGATTTACATTAAATATTTGATTATTAGTGACATTTTTTGAATTCTATATATCAATTTTACATTAAAAATTAAATGGATAACACATTTGCCTTACTAAGAAGTAACATTTGACTTTTAATTATTCTTCTATTATGATCAACCCTCTCTCCATATATATACACGATGAAGTTCTATATTGAAATATGTATCAGACAATTATATATATATATATATATATATATATATATATATATATATATATATATAACTTTTACTTTTAAATATCTAATTTCTCTAAGTTTATATAAAATTATTTTATTTAATATAGATATCGAAATATTTTATTTATGGTTTTGAAAAGGAAATTGAAATATTTTTAGTACATTTTCTCATACTGGATTGTAATATTGACATTAATTGAGGAAGGACAATGCGTGTGGGATTATTAATATTTTATAATGATTTTAAAGAAAACAAACCAAATATTTAGATTCATTCCATTTTTGTTATAGTTCACATTGTTTTTTATTTAGAGTATATTTTATTTTTATTTAAAAGGGAAATGAATTATACATTTTCTTTGTACTTTATCTTTCCATAAATTTCATATAAAATTATGTTATTTAATATGGACACATAAATATTGTATTTATAGCTTAGAAGGAGAGTTAAATATGTTTACATTTCCTTCACATTGAGTTGTAATATCAATCACAAATGTATTGAGTGAGTGAATGTGAGAATATTGATGTTTTATAATTCTTTTAGTAAAAATTAGTCAAATATGTATATTCATTTTGGTTTTTTATTATAGACAATATTGTTTTTTTATAGAGAAAATTTTATTTTATTAAATAAAAAGGACATGTGTCATGTATATTTAGGTGCAATGAGAAGGACAGAAAAACCATTGGTAAAAAAGACATTGTGTTGAATTATGAATCATGAATTTTATGTATATAATTATGTTGATAGACATGCTTATTTCAAAATAGGCTTTCCAAAATTTTCATTTAATTATGAATAATTATTGGGTGGATGGTAGGGAAAATGCTAAAATATTCGTAGTAGTATTCAAATATCAAGGGTTAAGATTCATCTCCAAATTAGTTATGATATTTTAATTAATTCATCTCAAATTAATTAATTAAAGAAAATGTCAGATGAAGACATGGCATATTGGGCATCTAGTATTATGATATTTTAATTAATTCATCTCAAATTAATTAATTAAAGAAAATGTCATATGAAGACATGGCATATTGGACATTCAGTATTGATAAGCCATGGCATTGACCCATGGTATACTATTTACAAGTTAAGAATTCCCATGGTAAAGCAGTGTGAATCTCCATGGTTAATAATATTGGTGCATGTCTTTTATATATAGGTTTAACTTATATGTTAATTATTTTTATAATTAATAACAATAATAATTTAAAATAAAGTTATAATTTAGTTAATTTATATGATTTTTTTAATGCGGGAAATGTGAGATGTATCATGTGATAAGTTTTTTTATGCTTATTATGTATTATGTAATGATCCTATGAATGTTTACCAACCATTTAATTGTATGGCCACAATAGTTATTTTGATATTATATTTTTCAATTTAGTTTGGTCTAGATGTATAAGTTAGTTAAATGATTGATGAATGTTGATAGGACTAGCACAACCATATAAAGTAAATAACTAATAAATGTGGATAGACATCAATCCATAATAAGTATCAAAATACTTCATTATGCATATCACATTGCTAAAATTAAAAAAATCATAAAAACTAAATAATAAAAATTATTATTATTATTATTATATGTTAAACATATATGTAAACACATTGGCCAAGCTTATTAGCCTGGAGATTTACCCCCATTTTACTATGGAGAATCTTAATTTTTAAAAATACTTTGTTATAATATCATGGGCAAGTACCATGCCTTATCAATACCACATTGCCAAAAAGTCACAACTCACTTCTAACATCACTTGCTTAAATGATGTTTTTTTAAGTTAATCAAATTAATTAAAAGGGTAAAAAATGACATAAGTAATTTAAAGATAATCTCAACCTTTAAGTTTTGTATACTACTATGAATATTCTAGAATATTCCATGTAGGTTGAATCTCCACAATTTGTCTAATAATTATTGATAATTAATTTAAAATTTTGGAAGCTCTATTCCAAAATAGATACACCTATCTATGTAATTAAGACATCGGTGCAAGTAAGAAAGACCATTGTGCCAATAAGGTTGGTAGGAATTCTGATTTTAGGGTTTGAAGTTACCTACTTGGTATAAAAACCTTCTAATAATGCAAATAATTACAAATCCTCATAAAATGCAAATAACTTAATAAATTTAATCTTAACTTTTCCATAAATGGTAATGATAAAGGTTTTTTTTTTTAAGATATATTTGCTCTTTAAAATAGGTTTGACATCAAGAGATGTTATCCCTTTGAGCGTATAAGGATCTATACTAGTTTACTTTCTATTACTCTTTTTCTTTAAACATTGAAATATCTCCCTCTTATTCATTTTTTTACTTTCAATTACTTTTTTTAGCATTGAAATATCTATACTAGTGTAGACACATGTTGGATGTGGAATTAAACTATGCATCAGACAACAAGTATTGACTCTGCATACTTTTGAATAGACCCACATCAAAAGAAAATGAAAATACATGAAAAAATAGGATTCATGATCCATGCAACTAGTATATACACCAATGGGTGCCACATTTGGGGAACGAGCCAAGCTTTGAAAGCCTCATAGAACCACACCTAAAGACTGGGATCTAGGGGTCATTAGCCACCCGAATGTTGGCATCACAATGACATCATACCTTCCATGTGGCACACTATAAGTCAGCCATGCATCACCAAGATTTTCCCTTATTGGTTAGTGAAAAGTTTCATATTAACATACCATGTGGAATCATGACAAGATGCCATGTCATGCTTGTATCTCCATCAATCACCAGATGTCACTATCACCGCCTATCCACATGTGATTTAACAGTTCAACATCCACATCAGGGCTGCCATGTCATAGTCAATTTTGTAGGCAGCCCACATTGCATGTGATTGAGGGGTCTAATATACTATTTCCATGTGTTGTTATAGGACTAGCCCAGCATGGAGGGTGACCGTTATTAAACTTTGATCATGTTGACACTTCATTGTCGTTTATGAGAATTTCAATGGACTAATTCTCTAGAAGATGCTCAAATTTTCACATATCAAACAATGTGCAAGTTTGTTTTAGCATCCAATGTAGGTTTCACCACAATATCATAGATCCACTCTGAAAATGCTCAATGCTTAACAAATTTGGTGTTTTTATCCTCATTGCAATTGCCAAATTTAAACACTCATAACTTCTTATCCAAGAGGAATTTTTCCAAGTGTGATATACCATTGGAATGGTCATATAGGACTATATAACCATACCATCCATTGATTCATTTGGGCATCATAACTTTGAAAAAAACTCAATAAAATTCAAACCAGTTTGACTTCATTTAATCAGGGCATGCAAGAGTTCGGGCTATCATACCATTTCCTTTAATTCATAAATGAAACTTCTACTCTCTTATAATTCCCCTTTGACATCAATGACATTGGTTGTTATCAATTACAACACTATTTCCAACACAGGGTACTTCAAGAACTCATATTCTTGGACAATTTACGAGCTTTGATATGATTTACATGATTCCAGAAACATGCATTAGAATAGAAACACATGCAAGCCAGTAAGAACATATGCATTAAGCAAGAAATACAATATTCATCACATAGTGCATACCATTAATAGTTATACATAGCATTAAAACAAAAACAAAGAAAACACAATATGTATCAAATATACAGCAAACACTTATTTTTATCAGAAGACTCCATTGATTAGCTATAGATGCTAGATGTTCCACCTAACCATAGAATCTATTGCTCCAAATATTTTAGTGGTAAGTCATTCCCAAGGTGAAGTTGAATCCATAAGGATGGGCATGTAGGTTTGTACTCTCACATGGAAAGTCAAAAGTATCATTTTCTCACAATTTACATAACAAAATAACAATATCAACTTCCAACTCTCTTTCCCCTTCATCCTACACAACCCAAGGAAAGTAATTCGCTTCTCTACAATGAAATCCCTTAATATAATTTCCCTGCAATGATCTAGTGCTACTAGTTGAGAAATCTCAATGCTCGAAGCTCTAGAGGTTCTCAGCCATGAACAATTTGCTTGACTAAGCTAATGGATCCATGCACTCGGGCATCTTCACAAGATAGGAAATAACTAATCTTAATATATAACAAAATGGTAATGGATCTCTTTGGTATAGAAATATTCCCCTCCCCTAAATCAAGAAAAATAGAAATGAAATAGAAAGAATGAGAGAATCCCTCCACCCACCCACCCCAAATCATCTAAAAATATGGTTAATATATGAATACTCATAATGTGCTATGTGGCTTCCATAAGAAGTTCATATAACTCATTTTCTCCACTAAGTCAACATATAGGTTTACTAAAATATTATAATTTGGTCTAGCTTCTATATCTACCCTTCTCTGGTGGAATCATAGCCTTCTATAACTTTTTTCCTCGTTTGTCTATTATCATTGATGTATTTTTGTTAGCAATATTTAAGAACTATTGCATTGCTAGTTTCTTCAACCTTTTATCATGTACAAACATACATTATAAATTCAGGGATCAAAATTAGGGTATTACATTCCTATTTTTTTTTTTGTATTTTTAATTTTGTATCTTTATATATTTAGTCACATTTCAAGTATAGGATTTTATAGCTACCCCTCTCTAGTGGAATCACAACCTCCTATAACTCTTGTCCCCATTTTTCAATTATCATTGAAGTATTTTTGTTCTATTAATATTTAAAAACTATTACATTTCTAATTTATTCAACCTTTTATCATGTACAAACATACAATATAGGTTCAAGGATAAAAAATGGGGTATTACATTCTTATTTTTAATGGTATTTTAAATTTTGTATCCTTATATATTTGATCACATTCAAAGTATAGGGAATTGTTGAATATCAAGTTAAATTCCACTCTAACAAGTATCAACTCTACATAGTTCAATAAACATCTTTTTCATCTTTTTCTAGATCATCTCATTGTGGGACTATTAAAAGTATGTATAGTGGGTATTTTTTGGATGAAAATTTTACTTTTGTGTCCAAGAGTGCCTATAACTGAAATTTGAGTAATCATATAAGGATATAATTTGAAATCATGATTAAGAAAAGTATTTTTCTTTCTTTCTCCAAAAATATTTACCCTTATGGTTGAGGTCATCATTTAGAATCCTATTATTTAGTTTAAAATTGTTTTTTATTACATTTTTTAATTTTTGAACCTATTTTTATCTCAAAATTCCTCTAGTGGTTCCTAAAATCTAAAGAATTATTGTTGATAATTTTAAGGAAAATAAAGTACTTTGTTTTCATGGCCATTTTTGTGGTTCCCTTAATAGCTACTAGATTTTTCTTAGTCACTTCTATGGATTTCATCATTAGACGAAGTGATTTAGTGTGTATAGGTGGGGCTTAGGGTTTCTATGTGTAAAGGAAGAGAAGGACTTAGAGTTTTCCTAGGGAAAATGAGTTGGGTGTAACCCAACCAATCTCCTCAAGGCTTTTTTGAGGGTATGGAGTGTATAGACCAAACCTCCAAGGGTACTTCATGGAGATGGGGTTATAAGAAAATTGTCTCCTCTCAACTACATTAAACTTCATTTCTAAGATCACCATCGTCTTGTTCTCATTAAGATATTTTCAACATATAAATTTCATCAAATTCTAATATTTGCATCCAAAATTATGGCCCTATAAAGATTTATCTCTCTCAAAGCCACATCAAGATCCATACTATTAACATGCAGCAAACACATGGTAATCCTTTGCCCATTGATCACAATTGTAAAATGTCATTTTAGTTAACATGTGGCCTTATGTGGTAGTCCTCTTCCCATGTGTCAGTACCACATAAGGCCATGTTCATATTCGAACACATTGGCCTTCTTGCTTGCATTTAGATTTGGGAAAATTCTTATTGTCCCTTTTAAAGGTCCCAAATCTCCAATATTCCATATTTCCAACCTTCTAGATTCATGTGGAATTTCCAAAAATTCTAGATTCATTTGTATCTAGGAAAAAATCTTGGCCAATAGGTCAACATCCATATTTTAAAAAATCTTGAATGTCCCTCTTAACAAAAGTTGGATTTCTATATTTTTAGATCTGGAACATCCACTAATCCATGTCACCTCCACGGTGGCTTCCACCCAGGCCTACATCTCAACATTGATATGCATTTTCTCTATGTCAACACCATACCTCCTCAACATAGATTAAACTTCTACTCATATGGATATCCAGATTTATAACTTTTTTGGATTTATCCACAAACCAATCATTAAAAAAATTTTGAGGTAAAAAATGGGCCTCAAAACAAAAATGTACATACTAGGATTTCTTCAAAGGAGTCCAACTTAGACCATTGCTCATAGTATTCCCATCTAAGTGAAAATTCTCACTTTCTCAAACTAGATAATCAAAGAATTACTGTAACACCCCTGTATAATTACTCATGAATTTTATTAGAACAATAATCTTCCCATCTAAGTGAAACTTCTCACTCTTTCTCAAACTATATAATCAAAGAATTAATATAACACCCTTCGATAATTACTCATGAATTTTACTATTTATTTTTCAACTAAAAAGTGTAAGAATGGAAAAGATTGGTTGATGTAAATATTATATTTTATTATTAAAAGAAAAAGAAATTATTTTGTTGTTAATGCTCTTGAAAATGTGTTGAGGGTTGTAAGGTGGAACTTAACGTCTTTATTTCTATGGAGTGGTGGATGTTGGATTCCTTTATGGGTTGGAAATGATTTTTTAATCTTTAGAAGTCCCTTGGGTAAGATTATGCTATGTAAAAATCGATCACAGTCCTTGAAATTAGGTTGAAAATTAATATCGAAAGATTGCAACTTTTGATATTTAAGGATTGAATTATTTAGCCCCAATCCTTGGTCATATGGCTCGATAGTATCCATCACCGCGGTTCAAATAGAAAGGGAGAAAAGGCACAAATCCATAAAAAATTAACTGAACAACCTCTAAGCCTTGTTCATATGGCTTGATGAACATCCTCTAACCCTTGTTCATATGGCTTGATGGAAATAACGACCATTGGAATAGCTAAAAGGGGTTAAAGGGGGCAGAAATATGGAAAGGTTGGATGATTCAATATATATCAAGTTCTCAATTTTGGGTACTAAGATTTGTCAAGTGCCAAAATTTGGGCACCAAGATATTTCAAGGGTCGAAGTTTGGGAATTCAAAATATATCAAGGGAAAATTTCCATGCATTTGGAAATTCTAATAAGTGGAATTTTTAGAAAACCAAGAACTGTATGTTAGGGGTGGACATGTGGAGTACATGTGGAAGATCCAAAAATTAGTGATGTGTCATGTTATTGTGGAGTGATATGGTAGACTAATGTGTCGCGCTGACATGACATAAGGGTAGGTTTCATGGCACTATAGTGTGGAGGAGTTATTGTGTAAGTCAATGTGGTTCCTATCATGGTAGGTGAAATGAAATCCAAAATATGGAAATCTAGAGTTTTAGGAAAATGAGATTTTTAGGTTTCCCAAAGTCTAGATGAATCTAGAAACATTAGAGAAAATTTGAGGCCTAAAATAGGTCTCCTAAGGAATATTATAAAATAATAGTGGAAATAATAAAATAATATTAGATTACCTCATCAAGTTTTGGAGGGAAAAAATAATAAAGTATTTTTTCAACTTGTATTTTCAAGTTATCTTCCTGGGATTTTACTCAAATTTCAAGTGGGAGCACTATGTATTTCATATTTTTCATGTAGTTGGGTCCATCGAAAGTATGCAACATGGGTACTCCTTGGATACAAAATTAAATTCCATATCCAACTAGTGTTCCCACTCAAAATTTGAGGAAAATCATAAGAAGATAAGTTGAAAATACAAGAAAATAGTTTATTTATTTATTTATTTATTTTTATTTTTTTATATTTTTACTCCAAAAATAGTGAATCATCCCATGGTTGGCATCATCATATTGAATCTCATTAATTCTTATAAAGTTTATTTTTGTTTATAAATACTTAAATGTAGATTTAACAGAGTTATCAAATCTTATTTCTAACAATCTAACAAAAATAAACAATTTAAAAAAAAAAACAAAAACAAAAAATTAAATAATATAAATCTAAATTTAAAAATTAATTAAATTAAAAATAAGTTCACTAATAAAATCATATATATATATATATATATATATATATATATATATATATATATAATTATAATTTAACATGCTCGATAAAAACTTGAAAACATAATCTAAACAATTGCATTCGATCCAAAGATCTAATATTTCTAATCACTCACTAGAGTAAATCTTAAGTTTTATCCAATAAAATAAAATAAAATCTTTCAAATTGGTAATAATAATAATATAAATAATATAACATATTGATAAATAAATTGCATAATATTTTAATAAAATGTAACTATTTCTTAATTATAATGAAAAACTAATGCATTTTTAATAAATTTAAGATAGATAAGTTTGCCATTATAACAGTGATTAAAATTTAAAGTATTTATTTTTTTATAAAGAAATTTTAGAAATTGATATAAATAAATATTTATAAAATTCACTTATTTGTGATTGAGTTGAGAGGTTTATTCTACAATCCACTATGTAGTGATGTGTACATATGTTTGTCTCTTTTAAAATAAACATGAAATATTCTCTAGAAAAAATGTGTGATGCATGTTTACTTAGTTGTCTCTATGACTTAATATAATTTCATGTAAAGTGATTAGAAGTAAAAAAATATGTGAGTAAGATGTTTAAACCTTATGCTTTTTAAAAATATTTTAACGCGTAATATCAACTTCGTAAATATTTATAGATAGAAAAAAATGTTAAAATAAAATATTTAACGTGGGCTTATAAAATGATTCAATACACATAATATGTAATTTCTATAACATTCAATTATACAATTTAAACAATAAAAAATTACATATCGTATTTTGCACTCTAAAATAAATTTGCATCTAAAGAAATTTGATCCTTCTTGGCTCATGTTAGATTCCTGCTTAAGAAACAAAAACAGTAAAGAATATCTTATGAACTAGCATAAATCCATCTTAAGTACAGATCTAACATGAGCAGAGAGAGATCAAATTTCTTCACGTGCAAACTTTTTTAGAGTGCAAAATACAATGTGTTATTTTTCATTGTTTAAATTTGTATATTTGAATGCTAAATATAGTATATATAAGACCAAATAAAAAATTTAACAATAAAATCTTCTTCTTCTTTTTTCTATACATGGATATATATGAAGTTGAAATTAACATAAATTAGTTAACATAGATTTTCAAATAGTTTATTTAAATCTCTTGTTAAAATATTTTTGAAAAGTATAAAGGATTCACATTATTTTTACTTCTGATTATTTTTACAACATATTAATTTTTTTTAATTATAGTTGACATTAATTTTCTATTTAAAACATATTTTTTATTTTTTATTTTTATTTTAAGGGGCACAGACAGATGGACAAACTTACACATCACCTCCTGATGCGTTGTAGAATAAACCTCTCGGCTTATTTTTCTATTTAGAACATATTTTTTATTTTTTTATTTTTATTTTAAGGAGCATAGATAGATGGAAAAACTTACACATCACCTCTTGATGCGTTTTAGAATAAACCTCTTGGTTTATTTTTCTATTTAGAACATATTTTTTATTTTTATTTTAAAGAGCACAGACAAATGAACAAACTTACACATCACTTCTTACTGCGTTGTAAAATAAACTTCTCGACTCAATAAAAAATATTACAATGTGTATATCACAAATATTGTAAATATCACAATATTGGTTAATACTTTACCTCTTACTAGTTCAAAAAAAAATCATATTATTAGCCATTAAAAATGTGGGAAATTAAAAGCCAAAGTCAAACTTACACACATACACTCTCCACATTTAAAAAGTAATTGAAAAAATATTGCGAATAAGACCAGAAATCAACCCTAGGTCACAACTTCAAAAGGAAAATTGTTACACGATAGAATTGCTATTAGCAAAGAAGAAGAAGTTAGCAAAGTAAAGGAGCACGCTTTCAAGAAGATACGTTCATCTATACGCATCCTTGTATTTTTTCTTATAGGTTTTTATAATATTTAAACTAGGCATGTCTTAGAAGGTGCAAGGAGAGGCCGATAGGAGCATCATTTGTTAATTATTAATTTTAAGAATTGTAGTTTTTGAGAGATGAAGGAGATTTTGTCAATGTAACAATGAAGTCAGCTCATTTTTCCATCTTATCTCGATCCTTCACTACATGCAAACTTTGAAAGCATGCAATCTTCATATAATTTATTAGTTTAATGTTTCCAATTAGGTAACATAATCCTCCAAAGTTTACCATTGCAAGAGGTATATTCATTTGCATTTTAAAATTTATTCCCATCATACTCAACTTCCAATGTAAATATTACATAAGATGTAATGGGCATCTGACAAATGATGTTCAAATATGAACATTGATAAAACACTTGGTGCAAATTTAAGATTTCATAAAATATATTTATTTTCATTATGGGTAATTTGCTGCTGGAATGAAAAGGAGGTCAAGAATCATTTTAAAAGGGTATCTCCACGTAGCATCCATGGAAAAAGAAACCAAGCTATCAACAACAACATTGCAAAATAAGGACAAAATTTTAGAGATGAAACACTTGCAGCCTTCATTTCCATCAAATACACCCGTAGAGGCCTCTACATCTATATAGACTACTATTGAAATAAATTTATTTCAAGCTTTGTCACATTTAAGTCTCCTTACCACTCTTCTTGTTGCATGAAAGAGGACCTCTTCAACAAGTTGTTAAGGTGGATCTCCATCTAGATAAGATGACATAACCATTCCACACATATCCACCTCTTCATTGGTAAATATTGACAAAGACTATCCGATGAGAGTATCAAATAATGGTCTTCAGACCTGGCCATGGTGAAGAAGAGTAGGTGTGAGTGATGCATGGTGCAAGATAACAAAATCAATTCTAAAGACCTCGAGAAGAGCATCATTCCATTTCTACGCAATCACAAGAAGATAAGCATCCATCGCACCCAGAGCATGATGTGATCAATCTACTTCATCGGCTAAATCTTTAAACCGAACAGATGAATGTCTTAAATGTGCACTTTATTGTCTTAATACTTATGTAACAATTCATTTAAACCCACAAATTAATGAGAGATAAATAACTACTAATGTTCACATCCTCAATAGCCTAACTCTAGAAGGCACTACATGTATTAAGCTTCTGCATCAAATTAAATTTGTTCTAATCATCCTAAATGATTTTCATCAAGAGTTGTTGTATTGAAAGTTTTGTTGTAACTATGAATGAGGAAAGCACCGTTTGTGTTAATGCAATTGGAATCGTTTTAGCATAACAACTTTATATGGAGTGGTTTTAGCATAATTAGCATAATTATTTGTCTTCACTTTTGTGGCATAACACCCTTCAAGATTTTGAAACAAATGGAACAATTGAAAAAGCGCTTCAGAACATACATTCTTATATTTAACTTTTAATAGATTCTTGTTACCTACACAAAATTGTCACTCATATTAATATGACCATGTGTAGAAATCTAGCCCAAGAGGATTAAGATTCTACATTTTGTAATGATACAAAAAAGAACAAACTCGCAAAGATCAAGGAAGGTTGTGATCATGATTAAGGAAGACCACACTCAATGACAAAACACCATGAACAACCATGCTCAATATATATATTACAAATAGTGCGAAGCTTGTACCGAAGAGGATTTGAAGATCTTATTACAGATCCAACAAAGATGAAAATTTAAAACTTTACACAACAATGAAGGCCATAATGATAATTCAAAAGTTTATGTTTAGAACCAAACAATACTAGTGACCTGTAAAAAAATATTGCCTAAGAGGGACTTAAAGACTCTCATTAAGATTAAAATAAGGATCAAAAACTTTGCTCACCGCACAAGATGCAACAACGCCACCTCAATGTTATATAAAACAATAAGAACACCCATGCTCTTTACGTATATTGTATAAATGACCAAAAAATGCTAAAATTTTTTACTAAACAAACAACACACAAGACAATCCCTTCAACCAAAACTAAAAATTCATTTTAATAACCAATCTATATAGAGAAGATTTGCAACCTGTCCATTTGCAATTATCAAGAGAACATGGTACTACCCACCCACTGTCTCCACGAGACGGATTGCTTCGCTTCAATAATTGGGGCAAATATGTTGGCCCTAAATAAGAAAACATACAAGGAAAGTATAAGAAAACACAGATATACGCAACATATACACATATCAAGTAAAACCAAATGTACTTCCTACCTAAGCCTGTAATGCTAAAGGCTATTTAATCTTCATATCTTCAGTGGAATGTCAAAGTTCCATTAAGTAACCAGCGTCGAAGATGGGTAATTATCTCCCCCGTAGCCTCAACGCTCTTCAAATCCACGATAATCTATCAAGTGGATAGAAACTAAACACACTTTGATCATGTGTCAAAGTCGTGAAAGAAAAAAAAACGCATTATTAGAATAAACTGGGGACATACATATGTTATGAATTCATGTTAACCAACATAAGAAAAATAAATTGTGCCAAATTCAAACAAGATTTTCAATCAATAGAGATCAAAACTTGCCATTCCTCGAAACCAAACAAGGGATCAATTTGCCTCATAAAATGTATAAGGTCCTCAATTATTGAAATTGCTTTTGTTCATAAGGGTTTGGCGTGTCTCCAATGTGGTGCAAGCTTCGCGATTAAGAGACCTTGCACCTAAAATCCATAACAAAAATGTTGAAGTGATCGCTTGATTTAATTTGGATTGAAAAGTAAAGAGCCCACAGAATTATTAACTTAAACTAAAAAAACCGATAACCCATAGAAGTTGTATTCAATATATAAGGAGCAGATCATTTAAACCCACTAACGCTCTTGAGCAAATAACCACGTTTAAATAAAGGCATTGGCTATTTTAAAATTTTAAACTTGCATGGAAATTATGACATTAAAAACTTCAGATCATGGGTAATATAACTTTCTCTCTGTCCACTCATTGCTTTTTTTGAAGTCAATCCCTTACAATCAAGTTGGAAGATCTGAGGCCACCCAGGTGCGAGAGCCTGCCACCTACAAAAAAGATAAAAATACAAACAAATCGTAGAATTCTCCTAGAGCGCTTATAACCATAACTTATCAAGCCAATTAACACCGAAATACACGAGATAATACAAGCTTAATTACTCAAATTTCATAATCGTACATCCAAACCCATGCAGCGTCTAGAGCATTACAATATGACTAAAACCTTGACCAAAATTATTGCGTAGTATGTTGACCTAAATAAAATACTTAATTATCGCCTATGAGACTATCAATTACAAAGACCTAAACCTATTTTTTTAAACTTACTATATTTCCTTTAAAAATGGTAAAACAAAAAAATCACACCTATTTTAACTTGTTTCAGGACTCGTAAGATCTATTTTGCTTTTGTTTTACTTGAAGTTTTAAAGATTTTAGATTAAAGAAAATGCATAGGCATCCTATTTCTAGCAATAATGTATTGTATGTAATAACATTTTATGTGTAACTCATACAAATGAGCTACCTAATTGCATATATCAAGAAATTACCGGGCCAAATAGGCCTTCAATATTACTTCTGTTATCCTCTGCAGATGCCTTCTTCTTTCCCATGTCCAAAGCAAGTATAATCAACGATAATGCGCATTTTAGAGTCTCCACCCAAAATATGATAGCCACTTCTCCATAAACAAAGGTAATTAATACCTTTGCAAGAAAAATGAATCTCCAACTATAAATTGCCGCATATGATCTTTTCGAGTGATAGAATACTTAAAAAATAGAAATTAAACACAACATAGTAAACAAAAGCTCATATGGTATGCCCACCAAAAATTTGCTGAAGTGACACTGTCTGTCATACTTTTCAGCTCTGCTTTGACCACACAATTAGTATTTCTTGTGAACTTGTAAGCACCGTTAATGCAATTGTCACAAGTGGACTAATAAACACAAACAAAAATGATACGTCAGAGAGGAAAACTTTCAAAAGGCATGCAACCAACTAACTACTATATCAAAATACTCACTTGCGCTTCCACCCGAGTCCATTCCAATAGAAATTCTGGATTATTTATGATATTCGCAAAGTATGTACCAATACATGCATACTATTTAAACCGATTCCCATTTCGTGAGTATCGTTAACTAAAGTGTTACCTATATACAAAATGGTATCAAAGAGTCGTTTTTGGTGTCACAAAGGTAGCATGAACATACCTTCGAGCGTATCTAGGGTGGATCTTCAATATCTCGATGGCCCCCGTCCTTATTTCCTACCACGATGAAAGCAACCATCAGAACCTTTGTCCTTTGTGTATGATTCATTTATGTAGTATGCACAAAACAAACCGGTTTTATCTAAAGGACTATTTCAGGCATTAGTTAACACGACGCCATAATTCAAATCCCGAGGAGCCATTTCACCCATCCGCGTTGTAGACCTTAATGCCAAAGTTACAAGCGAATGAAACATGCAACTGATATGGGGTCCCGAGATCTCCAAAATATGCTTTATTTACAATACGAATGATTCTAAGGCTAGACCTTCATTTTTAGATAAAAGAAAATTAACGGGGCGTTAGACCTCATGTTCGTAGGTCAAACACAAATAGCAAAGATTGAATCCTTCCATGCCATGAACTGAGTAAGAAAATAATAGATATATCAAGGCCTGCCTAGGCAAAAGCTTGCTTTCCATCACATGGATACCATATTTTTAAACACACAACATCCACCCGATGAGTCTAAGATTTTATTTATGGCTATAGAACATCGTTACAAATTGCCCAAACTAATGAAACCAATTCACCCATCACCCTTGATGCCAGATTTTCACAAATATGTGCAATCGAGAACAAACCCACAATAGAGTGCTATCTATTTGGTGAGGCTTTTCAATCTCCAGTTAAGTCATTTATTTCAAGAAACAAGATTCAACAATCGAACATCGCTTTTTGGAGTGTCTCTCATGTGGGCTTGAGATCACTGGGGAGATATCTATTTCTAAGAAACATAATTCAGAAAAAGTATTTGTTCTTCCGAGATACAAGATTCAAAATTCAATCATTAGCATTTGGAGTGGGACATAAATTGGGGATTTGAGATTCTCAAATTGCATCATCGCGTAAAAAGAAAGTGCAAAGACTTAGCCCCAAAGAGAAACTATGACCATTTTAAGCATAAATATAATATTTACAATGCAAAGATCATGACCATACACCTAAAGGGAAGCCTAGATCGTTCTTTATTATTGTGCGATTGTGTTAATGGGTGTGGCCAACCGTAGCGCCACGTAATCTCACAATGTCAACACCTTGCAATTTAAAAAGATGATTTATTTCAAGGTCGCTTCTGGCTAAACTTCCCAACAAAACAACATGCCACATTAGTACAACTCAGATGATAATAATAATAATGTAATATTAAGGTAGGTCATGGCAAGTTTTCAGACACCAAATTCCCAGATATGAGATTTCCAGTGTGGAAAGGGACCCATATGCCCACCAAGCAAGAGAAGATCCCATACATAAGTATCACCATTTGAGATAAAATACAAGAATCATATAAGACATTTAATATTTTCCGTTGTGGCATATCAACAAACTCTCAAAGATCGATCGTCTAAGATTCTCATAAGGCAATCTCCATGCACAAACCCAGATAATTTTTCAAAACAACCATGAGTCACAATTATTTTGAATCAAAGAACATGCATATCAATCGGTTCAAAAATAAAAATTGAGAATACCTAAGAGTCATCATTATCAACTTACAGCCCAAAGGTTCGTTTCAGAAACCCATCAAAATGAAAGATTAGATGGATGATGTAAATATTAAACTCAACTCGTGTCGTTTGTTTCTCTGGCCCGTAATCTTATTCTTGTTATCACTCATTTCAACAAAATACTACAATTTACGTAACTTAACATCATTGTTTAGGATTATCATACAATCCAAGGAACTCAGGAAGTGATAATGCCAAGGAAGTCGACTATCCAGGCCACTTCCTCTTAAACACCAAAGATTCATTATACAGAACTCAAAATAAACCACCGAATCTTAATGGTAACGAAATTAAGGCACATAGATGAAAGAGGGACACAATTACCTAAACCAGCCCATCGTAGTCCCATGACTCTTGTGAAGATCACAGACATAGATGAAACTTTGTTTTTATCAATTTTAAGAACTTCAACCATGTAATCCGTTAAAAGAGCATATGCAAGTCTGTATCTTAGCTAACGAAGAGTTAAATTTAATCTAAGAAAATCTTAAGGATGACCTCCAAGGGGCTTTATGCAAGAAAGGGTAACAACCATTCTTGCTCCTGCTTATCATAGAATACAATGTATTCATCTAGGCATAGTTTTTGCTAAAGACTGTAATTGCTGAAATTTATAACATTCAACAACATACCTTCTATATTCATACCCAGTCACAACTCCCCGTACTTAGAGATACAAGTATCATCCAAGTCTGAAACAAGCACTGCAGAACATTAAATCTATTGAAGATTATATTTAAACAATATGAAAGGTTAAATATGACTTAGATTCTATTTTTCAAGACAAAGAAACTTACTTTAGTTCGAAAAGGTAATATCAAAAAGGGAAAAAACTAAATATACTAAATCAATAAAACAACAATTATCTCGTAATTTCTTACCAAACTTAAGATAGTCATATTTTGGCAAACTTAGCTTCCCAAAGCTTTGTACATCCTCCATAATGAATCTCAAAGAAAAACAAGCCAAAAAAATTGGATACCAAAACTCGGCAATTTCAAATATTTCTTCTATTGCCTTATAATTTCAAATGGTATTTTGGAATTCAATTGTAAGATTCTAGACTAAGATTTATCCGAAGTAAATGAAAATTTAAGACCACTTAATAATCGGGCAAACTAAAACCGGTCTCACAATGTCGAATCATATGACCTCGAAACTCCGCCTCACGTAAAAAAATTCTGACCTTCAGCTCTTGCAATCTGAAAGGCCACAATTTCACATCTTCAAGACCACTCTACAATTTGAATTGAGCCCATATACTACATCTAAAACATAAACTAACTGAACACTAATAAATTTAATGATTGTCGCAACACCAAGATGAACACACTGATGGTAACAGATTCACAAATCTTGAATAAATCTCTCAAATTTTAAATGAAAACGCAATTGAAAATAGGATGGCTACAAAATACATCACAACATCTATAACTGGGCAAATCCACATTAAGCCTTCAATGCCTTGCACATTATTTCTTCAATTCTCACAATTAACTTTTTACTTAGTATTTTGATGGAAAATTCATAAATCTTCAACAAACCTCAACCTACACACAATGAAAAAATACATATCCACATAATACATATATATTAAAAATAAGACCAAACCGATAAATTGGTTTTCAAATTAAATACATACATATACAAACAAGATGCACATGAGTTTTCCATAAACATATTAGTTCAAAGATAAATCTTTATTCAAAAGATAGGTGAACCTTGAGAATTATATAAACATAAGGCAAATGATTTCAGCCAAAGTAATTAGATTTGGACTAAATGAAGACTTCGAGTCCAAATCAAAGGAATAGATAACATCAAGAACACTATGGAAGACATAATTAAAAGAAACAACATAAATACGTAAGAACTTCATTACAACAAAAAAGAAAATCAAGAGATCTATAGGTCAACTCAGCTCTCGTAAAAATCATCTCGTGCGTAAATCAGAAAACACATTATGGAAAAATGAGCCTCGTCTTACAATGCATGACAGTTAATGGGCAGGCCAAACTGTAGTGCTACGTAATCCCACAATGTCAACACTCTGTAGCTAGAAAACACGTATTTATTTCTGGGTCGCTTTGGCTAAAATCTCGAACAAAACAAGATGCCATATTAGCACAACTCGAAGATTGGGTCGTGGATGCATTTGAATTTTCTTTAAATGGAGCAAAGGGGGGGTTTATGAACTGAGAGTCACCGCATTCTACAAATATCGTAGCCATAGATTGGAAGATCCGATCTACCTGGACATCCTTCAAAGAGGGCTCCATTTGAAGATAGAAATCATCTAATAAATCATGCTTTCGTGAATATGAAGATTTTGCCTTAATTTTCATATTCAAAGCCAATAATAAATTAGGGTTTTTTGCACATGACTTTACTTTTTCCTGGGAATTTTCTACTATCCAATTTTACGTAACAAGAGCCATCAAAGCAGTTAAACTTGGCTTTCTTGCCTCTCGATCTTAGCTCAAGATCATAGGCCTGGCAAAACTGCCTCATTTTCATCATCTACAAATCCCAAATTTAAAGTGAAAAATAACAAAATAACAAAAACCCTAGAAGCAATTGCAATTTCTAAATGCAGATGTCATTATTAGTCACACCACCCGGGAAGAAAAATTCATGTCAGGGCGCTTGAAAATATTCCTTGTTGGGCTTATCCTTGTTGGGCTTATCCTTCAGCCAGATGCCCCGTCGAAGCTACCCGACTCGCCTACTCATCGATGAACAGGCGTTGAAGGTATGAACGGGGCATAAATCTTTTAAAAATAGTTATTGCCGCCACAAAGTTTATCCTGCCGGGCTTATCCTTCGGCTTGTATGCCTCGTCGAAGCTACCCGTCGCCTCTCGCTATCAAGGAACAGCGAAGGTATGAAATTGGGGCAAATCTTTAAAAAATAGTTATTTCCGTCACAAGAACACACAACAATGTTTTTTGTCAACCAACAAGTGTTGTGCAAGTCGTGGAACACGTGTCACGCATTAAAAATTTTGACGATGAGAAACTGCATCCTTTCAAAAGAGGTGCCCATCGGCCTAGTTAAATTTTTTAAAATATAATATTTATATATAAATGTAAATTTATTTTATAAAAAACTGCTTTTTAAATAAATATATGTAAAAATTAAAAATGACGCACTTTGGATTAAGAATGATATTCAAAAAAATTATTTATTTTATAATAAAATTTGTTAAATTTTAGTTTAAAAAATCATTATTAACATACTTTTAATATTTAATATTTAAATACTTTTAATATTTAATATTTATTAACAATATTTAAAATATACTTTATAATAAAATTTCAATAAAAAAATATTTTATTTAGTTTTTAGATTATATCTACTTTCTCTTCGTACACTTTCGATTCACTTTATATCATGGTAATACCATATTGAAAATATATTAATTACAATGTATTAATAATAATGACCGAGAGTGCAACAACAAACTATTGCATTTTTTTGTATTATCCAATCAAGATTTCTATTGATAAAAATGTGCACAAAAATACAACGATGGTTTTTGAAGTATTATAAGACTTGAACACCGTTACCGATGAAATAGGTAACTTGGATCTCAAAACGGGAACCTGTACCAAAAGGTCCCAAAAAACATAAAAAAACACCCCAAACAAAAAGTGTCTTCCAGATCCACTTGGTCTTTTTTTTTTAAGGTCAAATTTCAACATTTTATAAAATATGTGCTAAAAACAAAAATTGTTTGTTGAAAAAAGAAATTGAAAAACACCCTCAAAACAAAACCCTCGGGGCTTGATCTCCGAATAACAAAAAAAAAAAAAATTGTCATAATTTTGACACTTGTAACAATGGAATTAAAGACAACATATTAGGACATTTTTTAAAAATCAGAAATTTATAACATTTTTATAGATGATGTTAAAGATAAACAAATACATGTCTCAAGGGCTTATCATTTCAAACAATTTTCATCCATGTTGTTAAACATAAAAATATCTCGACTCTAAACAACCCCAAAATTGTAATTATCATTAACCATAACATTAAAAATAAATTTTGGTAGTGTAGTAACCTTAATGACAAGTTGTAAATCTAAAGTTTTTCAATCTTAAGTGTTCAACATATTTGAACAATGAAATTATGGAGAAATTATAGACTTAACAAATTAAAAAATGAACAAGTAAATGAAAAAATTATCATCGGAATGTAAACAAGTAAGAGTAATTCTAATTTTAAAGGATAAAAACTTATCTTTTTTCAAATCTTAGCATAAGACAAATTTAAATATAATTTCAACTAAAACCTAAAAATCAAGCATGAAAACAAAGTGTTACTTTTTAATGACACATATAATTATTAAAAAAATTTAGAAGTATCTTATACCAAATGGTAACAATACATAATATCATGGTAATATCACTACATAATCTAAAAATTCAACATTAGTTTCTATTTTCTATTTTACTGATAATTAAAATATCAACATTGGTACATTTGAATATAAATATACTATTTTCAATTCATTGTTGCATTGTCGACATTCTAAAGAGATGAATTCTTCATAATTAAACATATAATCCAACAAACATAGAAATGTCTCATAACTTCATGAAAATGACAGCCAAAATTTTATTTCAAGTTACCATGCAAACATCAATTACATAAAAGTGTCTTAGATAGTTATTCAAAATCACCATAGGTTCTAGCACACCATCATAATCTACATTCTTCGTATGAATGGATCGATGTGTGCATAAAGATGATCCATATTCTCTCTTCTTCATCAACTAGTGCTCCATTTGAGTCAACAAGCATGCCCACCATTTCGCAGTTCAAAAGTCTTGTAGATCTACATCTACATTCTCGTTAGTCCCATCTCTTACCGTACTGTTCGTATCAATTTCTTTAAAATATTTATGGTCTCAGAACCGAAGAGTTCCTCTTTTTGTCAAATTGAAGTCATACACAAGTATGTCAACATCCTCCAATTTTAAGACATCTTCAGGCGGCGACGATTTATATTTGTGCCCTTTATTTTTCTCTTCTCGCCAATTCTTTTTTCACTACCATCTCGGTTTGTACACACCATTTAGGTGGGTACTGTGGTAATCAATGTACATCAACAACTGTGAATATCTTCATTTTCATTAATTACCTTTATAACCTTAGCAATCCGGTAATTTGGATAGCCAAGTGGATCTTCATCTCGCTAACACTGCCATCATGCAACCTCGTTAAGATCCCGCACAACCCCCGTAAAGGTCTTCCATGCTTCACATTGTGCACGTGATCTTCTAGAACCAATATAGATTTCTTCAATTATGGGGAATTAATAATAGCTTGAGGTCTGCTTGCTCAACATTGTGTGTTTCCCGCATGTTCATGTTCATTTGGCATATTTTGTGGAAAAAAGGAGTCTTCAAAAGTGTATCCCCATTTATTGATCTTGAAATCATATCACTTTGGATTACTCGTAAAAATACTCCTGCACCAAACCGAATCAAGAATATCGAAGTACCTAAGTATGTATCTCTAATACATCTTTTAATTTCTAGACATTTAGACACTTATGTCTCTCTTCTGCCTTTCTGTATTATGGAGTTCAGAACCGGATCGTAATAACAATATATTTGATGAAAATATTGACGTCTGACTGAACATCAAAAATGCTAAACTCATGAAGGTTCCATTCTTCAACAGCTAACTTCCTGCCTATAAGCCAGATCCCATCAATTTATACAAATTGATGCTGAAGCTATGACATGTTATCATTTGCACTCTCTAGCGTGATCCAAATAAACCTCATATCATAGTTTCAACATACGGTAAAGCTCTGAATACTTTAATATTACTCAATTAATGATGACAAGTCTCAACACCTTTCCTCCTATCAACAAAACCATCAAACATTTGATCAATATGATCATGAGTATGCCCAACAAGAAGGAAACCAACCTTTATCTTTTAAAAATCCCCAATTCAACGAGCATGTTTAGATACCCAACAAGAACTTGATTTGTTCTCATGATCTAGGTTGTCTAATTGTAAATACAAACTTTAGGAAGAATCCTGAGACCAATGAGTAACCACATCATGGATTATAGTTATGGTTAGATTTGCATCATTGTGAATATTTGGAGTTATGAAGAAAACTCTTGGAAACATCTTCTCATTAAATACCATACAACCAACCAAGTGAAACCGAATGAAATTTTCTCCTCCGTAATTTTGGCGTGCGACAAAATGTCAAAGAAGTGCTTTGTCCATACCATCAATTATCAATCCCAAATATTTATTCGATGATCATAACACTTCTTTCGATGTTTATACAACTTTTTCTTTCACTTGCTCCGTCGATTGCGATGGTCTTGAAGTTCTTTGACAAATCTTAAATTGCATAAAATAAAAGAGAGATATGAATATATTTTCATGTTGATAAGTATCAAATTTAAAAAAAAATGTTTTGAACACATACCTCTTTCCGCCCTTGACATTTATTACTTTTTTCTTTTAAGAGAAGCACATGTGTCGTAAACTTCATCCTTGTCTTTTTTAGGAATACGAACATTGTTGAATTCAGCTTTCTTCATATCCTTGTAAAATAAGAATATGTAATAAAATTACCAATTCCTTCAACAACCTTCGCATAATCTGTATTAACATGAATATTTCTCGTCTCTAAGAAATTATCTCGAATATGTATTGTGTCTTTATTTGGCATACACTCTCCATGATTTGAAAAGAAGTATTTCATCCATGTCTTGCTTAATTTGCAAATGGCCCCACCTCCCATTTATAACGTGCTTCAATAATATGTGGGATCCCTTTCTAATCTATCCCGATTCTTGACAAACGAAATTACCAATGAATACAACATTTTGAATGTCTTTTCAAAGCAATACATTCCCAATATGATAATCATAACTCCGTTAGTTTAGATTGCATGCAACCCACTAAATATGAATTTTGCATGCTTTTATTTATTGACATATATGTTTTCCCTTTTCTCCAAAACAAAGTTGAAATCCATATTTTTCTGCTAATCCCTTCGACAACATTCACTTGAAATCAAATGAACGATAGAACTTCTTGTCGTGAGATATTTTGTCCTCGCCCTTGTATAACCGGAATGCTTTGGATTGATATGGGAAAGGTCATCTCTACCCTTGTTGGGAAAATACCGAGAGGGGGGGGGGCGGGGGGTGAATCGTGTTATTTATTGACCTGCACTTTTTTGTTTTCCTTCCTTAAAACCATATATTACATTACCGCATCCAACTTGTATGTCCCGAGATTTTATTATGTCTTTACTAGATCATTGCATCATTCAGTAAGTGCAGAAGAATGAACGTAAATAACAAAA
This sequence comes from Pinus albicaulis, assembly GCA_034641835.2. Classification (NCBI taxonomy): domain Eukaryota; kingdom Viridiplantae; phylum Streptophyta; class Pinopsida; order Pinales; family Pinaceae; genus Pinus; species Pinus albicaulis. Next base: position 54,935 of record JAXQQM020074150.1, read on the forward strand.
CATAAGAAACACATAAGAAACCCAAACATTTAAGGTGGAAACCCACCCGGGAGAAAACCACCGCTTCGTCAGAATCTCTGCCTTCATTATTTATTATAAAGAAAACTTCTTGTAAATTTTATGTCAAAGTGTACTCATACTGAAGACGTTGTGGCACCACCCGTAGAAGGCTACAACCTTCTCTCGTTTACCACCTCTCCCTGGAAGGGAGCCACAACCTCTGGCTCGTTTACCACCCACCACCGGAAGGGAGTTACAACCCCTCACCGGCGCTTCTGACTCTCGCATCATCACAAGGAACACGTTTCATCAATTTTCAGACCGGATCCAATAGTTTCAACGCAACTTTAATCAATTATCTACAAACATATTTTGCCCAAAACTTCATAAATGTAATGCTGAGACCACCGTAACCAAAATATTAAATAACCCGCATCAGAGAATATATTCATTCAACATTCCATGTATCCTTCGTGCATATTAATCTTCGTAAACCCCAACCGGATTCATGTTTTCTTTTAGCATATGCGCCAGCTTCTTCATGACTGTCCATTTATTTAAGACCAGAGGTTCATTCAGATTTTGTCATTAAGAACAGACTGCTCTATCCAAATATTCCTTCAGAGCTTCCTTCATTCATCCTTTGCACATGTTCTTCATAATTGCGTTAGTCGATCTCGATCATCCTATTTACAGTGCATCATCGATTCGTATATATCGTGGTTTACTCATACAACATATCTCCAAAGGAGACTCGTTTATTATCAACCCTCGCACACCCCATCTTCATAATTCTCATCACTTTATATAGTTTACGCCTTATTAAAACCATGGTCAAACCATTCAATTACTAATTGTATTCATATTAAAATTCAAACCAATCCAATCTTCTTCTTTTTATACATGAAATGTCCAAAGGTATTCTTTCTACCAAATAATATTTCAATAAAGCTTTGAATCAAATTCCATTCTTTGGACCCTCGGCCCACATCGTTAGCCGAAGTGATCAAAGTCAAACAACACTTGCGATTGCGATTGATCAACCGGCTGCGATGATCACATAAAACATGGCTCATAGCGCAATTGGGTCCAAACTTTGAACAAATGCAATTTGGGAACACAATAGAAAATTTCCGATTGCGATCGGGACACCTGGAGCGTGATTTTCACATATTAACTTTGGCATATAACCGGATTGGGTCCGCCACTTCAATCGCAAAGATATTACAAAAAGGCGTGCGATCAATCGTAAAGTTCCGATTGTGATTAAGATCCCTGGGACGCGATTGAACCTATTAACTCCATCGTATAACGCTACCGGGTCCGCCAATTTCAAAGGTGCACCTGGAACTCGTATGCGATTAGCAATAAATCGTGGCATATAACTCGATCGGGTCCGGCCTTGATTTGGAGCACATAACAAACTCCGCTGATTGAACCTGCGATTCAAGACTTGCGATTCCATTAAACATCTAAGATGTGGTCAAGTGGACCCACCTGCCTTCACTCGTGGTGGGGGCGATTTATATAAGGTTTGGTTGTATGTTTTATATACATCTGCCCATTTTAACCACACATCCACAAGACATTTGATTATTATGATTGGTGATTGCGATTGGATCACATCGCAAATCTTCATATCAAAAAGACACTCGCACCAAAATAAATTTGCTATTCCGATTGACATATATGGGTGGGATCACTTGTCCCGCCACCCGTAAATAAAAGGACTTCCACTGCTTTTTTAATCAATTTCCTTCATACTTGGTTGTTGAGGGCTTAAACGCCCGAAATGATCGTTTTTAAATAAACTCGCTCCTCCGTAGTCCTGAACTACAAATGTCTTCATTCCAATCGTAAACGCATGTCGCCCATCCTTTTTGAATTGCAGAGCCAAGCCACCTCAAAAACTCTATTGTGCCTTTGTATTATTTTCTCCCATTTCCGTCTCCACTCCTTCCGTTCTTCTCTCACGACCTTGCCAATTCCTTTGCCATCAACTTCATCAAGTAGGTTGCCATCAAGGAAAACACTGCATCATATTTCCAATCATCTCATTTCATCAATTAGGTTTCCATCAAGGACAACACATGCCAACACTCCTAGTTGCACATTTGCTCTGCAATGACTTTATCATTCCATCATCCTTGTAAAAGTAGTTTCATCACCATTAGGAGGAATATTATCCCCACTATCATCATCCTCAAAATAGTTAAGAAATTCATCAACATCATTAACCGGAAAATTTTCTTTACCATCGCTGAAGAAAACATTTCACAAGAATCATCTAAGACTTTTGTAACCCCGACTCAAAAGAAATTCTTCACCATCTTGACCCATGCTTTCAAATTATCTGGGAGGATTCAATTCTTCATCACCATGAGTGTCTTTGAAATGGTCACTTGGAGAAATGCAATATTCGGGATTCGTGCTCTTAAAATTATCATTTGCAAGAAACTCTTCATCCTCCCCTTCCTCAATGGTGCTCTCATAATCCTTGGGATTAGGCATATGGAAGCTTTGAATTGTATTCTAGAATTTCTTCATCCTACCCATCCCCTTCCTCATCAAGCTCACAATCCTTAGATTAGGAATAAGTGAATGCCTTCCTTGAATCTATATTTATTGGAAATTCTTCATCCCCCCTTCATCGTTGGTTAAATTATACCGATATGATTTGGATGAAGTGAAAATTTTAGCTTTGGAAATTCATCCCGTTTCATCGTTGGTGTTGGCATAATCCTTAGGATTAGGACGAAGTGGATATTTTGACGCTCGCAAATTCCTCATCTCTCTTCTTCCTCGCGAAAATGGCATAATCCTTCTGATTAGGACGAAGTGCATATTTTGACTCTACAAATTCTTCATTCCCTCTTCATCTCATGGGTGTCGACATAATCCTTAGGATTAAGACGGCGGAAATTTTGACTCGAATTTTTTCGGTTCCCTTCTTCATCGTTGGTGCTTGCATAATCCTTAGATTAGGATGGAGTGGATATTTTGACGTTGTAAATTTTTCATTTCCTCTTCATCAAGCAGCTGCATAATCCTTAGGATTGGGACTTAAGTGGATGTTTTGACTCTAAAAAATTATCATTCTCCTCTTCATCGCTGGTGCTCGCATAATCCTTATGATTGGGATCTAATTCTGATATTTTGACTCGGAAATTTTACATCCCCCCTTCTATAAGTGGGGCCGCATACCTCGTGATTGTGGGACAGAGTGGATATTTTTACTCGGGGCAGATTCTTCATTCCCCTCTTCATTTGTTGTTCTCACATAATCCTAGGATTAAGCCGAAGTGGATATTCTTCATCTCCTCTTCATCAATGGTGTCCTCATAATCCTTTAGGATTAGGACGAAGTGAAACTTTTGACTGAAATTCTTCATCATGCCCTTCATCACTGCTTTCATAATCCTTAGGATTAAGAGGCATAACTAGCACTGACATTTACGAATTCCCATTTGTCACTTCATCAATTTTTTTCTCATCATCTTTAGGATTTACTTACCAAGTCGAATTTTTGACTCTCTATTCATGGTGAACGAACCTCCATTATATTCATCACTCGAATAGAGCTGTTGTGTGACAAAGATGTTGATGTTGTACAAAGAAAAATTCGTTATCGAAGAAACCATGGCTTTCAACAATAATAGGTTGAATGATACAAATTCCTCTCCCACTTACAATATATAAATTTTAAAGACCAAAATTTCCCTCCAAAAAATTCATGAAAAAAATTTCCCTCCAAAATTTCCAAAAATTTCCTTTACAAAAAAATTTCCCTCCAAAATTTTCATTTCAAAAAATTTGATACAAATATTAGTCAAAAAATGTATTTAACATTTTTTTAATAATCAAAGTGGTGTTGAAATATTTTACCGATATTTATATTCAAAATATCCACAAAATATTTCTATCATGGATGCCTTCCAAACTAAAAATAATGTTTTTATTTCAATGATTTAACATTGACTAGATGTAAGTATTAACTATAATATTACTATAATATCTACATGCAAATATTAACTATAATGACTACATGTAAATATTTTAAATTTTAAATTTTAAACTTATCGTTATATTCATCTAAAATTTATTTCAAAATTTATTAATAAACCTGTTGTCTTCAAATATTTCACCATACTTTCTACCAAAATATCCACAAAATATTCCTTTCATGCATGTCTTCAAAACTAAAATAATTTTCCATTTGAATGGTTTAAGATTGACTACATGTAAATATTTACAAAAATAACATGCAAATATTAACTATTTAAACTATAATATTAACTATAATTAACTACATGTAAATATTTTAGATTTTAAAATTTAATCCCATGATTTTAAAAAAACATTGAGTACATGTAAATATTAACTATGATAACTAAATGCAAATATTAACTATTTTATCTATAATATTAATTATAATTAACTACATGTAAGTATTTCATATTTTAATTTTAATAATCCGAGATTATATTTGAATTATTCAACATTTAGTACATGTAAATATTAAATAAAATATTAACTATGATAACTACATGCAAATATTAAGTATTTTAACTATAGTATGAACTATAATAAACTAAATGTAAATATTTTAAATTTGAAATTTTAATCCCACATTCGTTAAACAATAAACCAATCACAATATTCGTTATATAATAAAATGATTGTTTCTATTCATCACATCACATCATTTTTTCTCGTATTTGTTAGAGCAAATTTCTCGAGGTGTTATGCTAAGTACTGGGTAACTTCGTGAGGCATTGCATCAGCATTGGAGGCATTGTGTCTATTGGTAATTTTGTGAGGTGTTGCATCAGTATCAGTAACTTCGTGAAGGCATTGCATTGGCATTGGAGGCGTTTGTGTTGCTATTCAATTTTGTGGAGGCATTGTCTTGCCATTGGTGACAACAATTTTCTGCATTTCTCAAAGGTTAGTTGTTCTTCCATTCGCTTTCACTTAAAGATCGATTTTTGGGGAAAATCAAGTTTTTCTATAGTTTTTTTATGTCAAAAACTATTTTTTTAAAGGTTTTAGGTTCAAAAACCATAATTTTTTTTATATTTTTTTTAGTGAAGAAAACGAAAAAGAACTAATTTTTTTCTATTTTAAAGACAAAAATTTAGGAATTTTTTTTTTTCTTTTAAAATCCTATAGGTTCATCTATTTAAAATCCATAAAAAGACTATGCACATAAAAAAAAATAGTAAGGTTATAACATTTTTTATCATAAATTTCATTTGCTGGTTTCATTATTTAAAATGTTTTTTTTTTTTTTTTTGTTTTTATTTCGAGAATTTTTTTTATTTTATATTTTTAAACTTTTTTTAGTTTTATTTCTTTTTAATTTTAAATCTTCAATTTTTTTTACTTTATTGTTTTGTTATATATCATATTTTTTTATTTTTTATTTTTTTTATTTTATTGTTATATATATATATATATATATATATATATTGTATTGTATTGTTATATTAAAACAAATGTTTTTTTTTTAAATTTATTTATTACATCGTATTTTTTTCTTTTAATTATAATATTTAAAAACAAAACATAATTTTTTAGATTTTAAAATTGATCTATCCGAGTTCCTAAATCGTCGTTGCCTCCTCGCCACACTGGCTTCATAGCCTGAGTTTGGGCTCGCCTCCCTCTCTCAGCCGTTTTCACCTCCGACTCCTGGTCCTCCCGACTTCCGGGGTCTCTCGATCTCGCTAGGTCCCTTCTTTTTTCTCCTAATCTTCTTCGTGTTCTCACGAGCCTTTGATCTCTTGTCGTATCTCGCTGGATCTCGCATCCTGAGACTCCTTCCAGATCCGACCGGATCCTCTTCTTCTTCATTCCGATCTTGAGATGCCTCACCTCCCCGTCTTTGCTTGGTATATCGGGTTTGCTGATTTGACCTTCTTTTGCCATGGAGGCTCAAGGCTCGCCATCGGTCCCCACAAGCTCCATCCCCTGAAAGCCGGCAGCCTCCTTCTCCTCTCTTTGCTTGCTTCACCGCCAAAAGAAGAAGTCAAGTCTAAGTTCGTTAAAAGGTCAGATGATGTTCCGCAGGTAAACCTCCCTCCCGAGGGTCCGATCCAGGTTGCTTTGTCCCCTGCGCATCGTGTCTCGGGGTGGGTCAATTCATGGGCCTTTGGCCTCGCAAAAATCTACGGAAAACTGTGCCACAAGAACTAGGTTCCGCCGATCAAAAACAAAGTCACCTCATATTTAGTAGCCTGCCTCGAGTTCAACACGAAGGAGGACAAAGACTTGATCTTTAGAAATGGGGCCTATTTCATGGGACCCTGTGGCTCTACCTCAAAAAAATGGGCCCCACCCTTTGATCCTGGCCATGGATGTCCCAACTACGGCCTCACTGGTCCGCTCCTTAATCTTCCAAAGGCATTGTTGAACCGGGAGTCCCTCAAGCACATAGGAAATACTCGAAAATCTACATAGAGCAAACAACAACGATCGCATGATTGTGCCCGGACCGTGTCGAGGTGGACTTAGGAGGTGGGCTTCCGTGAGGCCATCAAATTCAGTTGGTAGTTGGACGCATGTCCAAGTAAGCTGGACTACGAGCAACTCCTTTAAATGTCGTAAATGTCACATCTATGGCCATTTTGCAAGAGGGTGTCCAACAAAGGGGAAGCGTGAGAAAGGGAAAGGAAGATGGGTGAACCAGGTCAAGAGGCCAAAGACATCTCACAAGAAATCGGGGGTTCATGGCCCCTACCTTCCTTCTCCTAGAATGTTCCCCCACCAAAAAAAAAACCAAGAAAATAGGTATGAGGTCTTAAGCTCACGAAGAGACTCCTAGCTAGAAGATGGGCAAGATAAACCTTTGAAAAAAATGGCTTCAACAGAATTAAGTCCCGAAATAAGCGCCATACAAGAAACAAGGATAAGAAAACAAGGTTCGAGGAGGAACATGACTTGAGGAGTCCGAGGAGGATACAAATAGGAGATACGCAGACATCGGCTCTAAGATCTCGCAAGGCCGCAATCGCTAGAAAGAGAGAACAGAAACTGCCAAAGACAAGCTTTCAGGGTAGTCACCACTCTAGAGAAACTCGCAAAAGTCTCGAAGATGATCAAAAACCAAGCCAGGTCTAAGGGGAGCCAGCAATCATCATAAAAATAAATGATGAAGATTGTCTCCCCTGGAACGGCAGAGGAATGGGGAGCAAAGTGAAAGAAGAAGCAACGAGAAGTCTTATAAGAAGAGAAGCCTTGCATATTCTTCCGAGACCAGAGACCACATGGAGGACAAGGAATTTCTCCAAACCAAGAAAATTTTTGGAAAGGAAGTACTGGTCATGCAATGGGCACGGGAGCCCCCGTACCGGGCTCTTCCTGAACCCTCTCGCAGAATGTCACCGAGCTGCACAACACGCATTGTTGTTTCTCAAGTCTACCTTTGGACTCGAGGAGGCACGTATTTTTGTACTGTCTATGTTCCAACAAATATAAGGGAGAAAAGGGAATGCCGGGACTCATCGTACATCCGTCGAGTCGTAAAACTTGGAAAACATCATTGCTGCGTGACCTAAACCTTACCTTGCGCATGGAGGAAAAGCGAGAGGCAATAATCAAGGACCTCAAGGAATGGCATGATCTCACAGGATCGGGATCTCGTTTTTACATCCCCCTAAATGGTAAGTACACCTAGTCTAACAAAAGATTAGGTCCCATTACTATTGTCAGACTTGAGGATGTTTGGTGCGTAGTTCCTTCCTTCGTCGGGCTGTAATTCCAGTATCAGACATCCTCCCATGTATGTTTTCAGATTCATAAGCCCATTTTGCTTTATGAGATGTTGGGCCACAAAGATCTTGGCCCCATCCCCTTCGCATTCAATCCTCTTTGGGTCAAGGAACCAGAGTTTCACTGGTTCAGACTGGCTGGAACGCCATGGTAAGTGTTCTTCCTTCTTCATTTGGGAAGAAAACTAGAAGACCGAAAGCGGTTCTTAAAACTTGGGCCAAACATCTTCCCTCCCCGCAAATGAGAAAGCAGTGCCCAAGACAATCTTGCCCAAGACCATGCCCAAAGAAGATGAAGAAATCACTAAAGAAGTGTTAGATAAGGAAGTTGAGCTCCAAAGCAAATCTTTCCATAAAGTTTCTTCTTTCTGAGAAGAGCATTGAGTCAAGCCTATTTATCATTATGATGATACTCACTTATATTCATATGTTGTTATGTTTCGTATTACAACTGTTTGCTTTCAAGTTTTGAGTGTTTGACTGGGAGCTGTGTAATCTTCAGTTAACTCATTTTAAATCTATTATAGTGCACATGATGATACTTAAACTTTATTTGGCTTAACGCTAAAACACAGTTACATTAATGTGATGTGGTTGTTAAACTTATAAACCTAGCATGCATGACAAAGTTGATAATGTTTTGACTAACTTTAAATTTGTTTAAATCATATTGACTCACATTGATCATTTGTAATGATCACGATTTATCTCATGATGCAGCTGTATGATGATTAGTATAGTACATTCCTTGCAAAAATATAAAAACATTATAAAATATTAAATTTATAATTATGACTTCGACGCCCCCCACGCTTCGAAATTATAGGAGCTTTCAGATAGGCCGCTCCGTGCCTCGCCCTGGGTCCCACCTCCTGTGGAACTTCTGCCTGGTGGAACATTGCTTAAATTTTAATTTTGGAAGGCTCTTAAATTTTTCAAATGCAGCTTTTAGTAGCAACCAAGAGCATAAAGTTTAGCTCTATGTTTTGTAGTTGTACCATATTTAATATATGATTTCTAAGAGATGCAACATTCTTTTCGTTGTGTAACTATCCTCTATTCATAAGATGCTAAGAATCCCTGACATGTCTCCATCAAAGTATCCCCATGCCTTTGATTTTTTGATATTAGGATTCTTTTTAATAATTTTGGACATTTAATCTATCTAGACCTATAACCTTTTGCATGTATATCTAATTTTTATGGTATATTTGAATTGTTAGATTTCTCACACTTTTTCATCAGCTTATGCTATTTCAATTACTTTACGCTTCAATCTAATTATTATTAGCAATATTTTCAATAACAATTAATTCTTCCAATGATCAATAGTAATCAAGATAGAACAAAAAGAAATGCAATGACAATAAGAGACAATCAAGAGCTTGAACTAGAGACACGCTTTTGGTCAAAGGTTGTGTAAACCCCACAAGGGGGAAACCTTTGAAAATTCTTCTATTAGATTATCTTCTAATGTTCAACTGAGAGTACAATGAACCAAATTCAATAATTAGAGTCAAAGTTAAAGTTTTGACTTGACCAACAAATCAACCAACAAAAACCATTATGTCAATGATGAAGTAGTCAAATATGGTCAATTGTCAACATTTCCAATTTGTCCAAGTCAACAACATTCAAAGTGTGCCCTAACCAATCAAATTCAACAACAACTAGTCAACAACATTCAAAGTGTGGCCCAACTAGTCAAAGTCAACTAAACTGTCCTCCAAAAGTTTAGTCAACAATCCACAAATTCACCTTCACAACTAGTCAAAGTCAACCCAAACAAATAATAACCTAATCAAACTCTCTCAAATGAGAGAGAACCTGCGGTCAAATCTTAATTTTCTTGCACAACTCAAGCTTCAAATAACGTAGAATTTTTTGGTTTGTGTGTGTTAATTTTGGGCAACTAGGTCCAAACTCCATGTTGCAATCGCCATATGACGATGGTCATATTTTGCTAGATTCTCTTTCGTGGAGAGGTGCAAGATTGATCTAAAGATCATCTTGACTGAGCAGAATATTGATTTTGAATTTATTTTCCACATGTGCAAGGTCACCAGATTTATCCCACATGCCCAAGAGATGTGTCACACAATCACACATTAAAATAAATTGAGACTTAGAGGTCATTTTCTCATCATCTCATCACACATTCTCTCATTGTGATCCGATTGGTTCGATAGCCTTTGGAGGCCTTTTTCCCCTCACATGTGGAGTGGAAGTCGCCTGCTTTCTCAGGCTAGATTTGTTTAGGCTTTTCATTACAGCAAGTTGACCAACATTGACCGCTGGCCAACCTTTGGTCGTTTGACCTCAATCTTTGTAGAAATTTCTGGATTTTAGGAGGTTGTACAAATGGGGCACTAAAATTGAGGAATTCTGGGTTGTTTGATCGGTTCTAGTTTGCCGAAGACTTCTTTCGGTTTCCATGCGTTGACTTTTGCGCCGTCCTTGGTTTGACTTGCGTTGACTTGTGATGAGAGTCAGTCTTTGAGGGTTGTGGGTGTGACACATGAAAGTCCCGGCTAACCGAGAAAGACTTTGTTGGTTGGAAGGATCCTCAAGCACTGTCGTAACGTAACAAAAAATCTCATATCTTTCTCGATTCCGATCTATATATTTTATTTGTCTTCTATTGATCTATTATTGTGTTCTATCAACATTTTGCTTTCAAGTTTATATGATTGCTATTTTGTATCGTGGGCCTAAGAAAGATTAAGTAAAGTGCACTGCCATAGAACACCATTGTTATCTAAATTTAATGCTGTACACTAATGGGCTCACAAACAAAATGATCTAAAAGAATGAAGCAAAGCATGCCAAAATCACATAAGTCAATGCCTTGTCAAAGATCCTTTTGTTTTAAAGTCAACGCAAAAGTCAAAGATGCCAAGAAAACCCATCGCATGTGTGGAGAGGAAGGAGCCGCTTCGCACTGCATTTCAACTAATCGGGGATTGAGAGAAGATGAGTTGTGTTGAGATGATGTCCAAATGAGCTTGAGGTCACTTGTATTTATATGCGTTGGAGGAGGGGCAATTTGTCCTTAGGTCGAATTTGACAATTTGTGTACCTATGGGCTTGACTTCAAAACACATTTTCGTTATCCAAATTCAATGCTTCAAAGGTCAATTTTGTCCTCTCGGAAAGAGGAATCTATTCCAATGATTGGAATTTGTCAATTAGGGCCGTCAAATTAACACTCCTTCTCAAATCAGGGATAAATTCCAAATGTATCATGTGATCATTGTAACATCTCTGCTCATCAAATCCTGTCTCAACTCAATTCTATTTGATGAATCATTCAATCTAAAGAAGAAGAATCATAGGGAGTTACAACTACCACCCTCTATCGAGCAATAGGTGAGATACAACTTATCGAGCAAGGATCACAACCATCCCATTGTGCAATCAATGGGCGAGACACTACGACTATAAGTGAGAGATCACGTCTATCCTATCGCTTACCAATCTTCCCCGCAATGACCCTGTTGCGTGGTAGAACATTCCAGATCATAATCGAGCTGGGTGAGATACCCAACTTGGCCCAGTAAGGATCACCCGCCTTAAGCCTCCTCAACCCATTGACTAGATGGGGAGGGACAATTCCAATGAGCCCGACTTGTGGGTATGATGCCAATTGGGGTATACTCGCATACCAAGATAGGGGGAGATACCGACTTGCCAGCGTAGAAGTACAAGGATCATGCATTGACCCTACGAGTGACAATAGGGGATATACCCTACCCACGCAAGAGTAAGGATCATGCACACCTGGCTGTCCAAAGATCCCTCAACCCTAGGAGCTCCCAACATTCCATCCCCACCTTGGGAGCTCTACCAAGGGGAAGATCTATGCTCAATGTTCGTGATCGCTGAAGCCCCCCATCTCTGGAGGGGTCACATCCACTGCCCAAGTTGTTTCTTTTGAAGAAAAGAACTTCCTTTCTGCAAAGCCTCAAAGTGAGAATATTTGCTATCTCAAGCCGTCTATCGATATGTGATGGAGTCTAATGGCTTTTCTTTGCACCATGTCTCGAATGTAATGACACCTTATCTCTATATGCTTGGACTTGTCATGGAATGCGAGGATTTTTTGCCTATCGGATCCCACTTTTGTTGTCCCAAATTCCAATATATCACTGTAGTGTCTAGGACCTCCTCAAAAGCTCTCCAAAGAGCTTTCTCAACCAAACTGCCTTACAGCTAGCCATGCTAGTGGTAATATACTCTGCCATGACGATACTCAAAGCTACGGATTTTTGTTTCCTGCTCATCCAAGATATCATGGTGGATCCAAGGTTGAAACAACATCCTAAAGTGCTTTTACTATCAACAACTTTCCTTGCCCAGTCAACATTGGTATATCCATAAAGTCAAACATCACTGACATAATATCTCAGACCAAGGGTAATCGTCCCATGCAAATATCTCCAAATGTGTTTGGCAACAACCCAATGTGCATGGAGGGGCTCAATCATAAATTGACTCAAAGTGTTCACTGCAAAGCATATGTTCGGACAAGTGTTCACAAGAAACATCAAAGCTCCAATCAACTGTCTATACTCGGATGTATTCGCCAAATTGGGTGTTGCGACTTCTTCACATGGCCTTTTGAAATTCATTTCCATCGGTGTGGCCAGGGACTTGCATTTCACCATTCCAAATCTCTCCAACAACTTCATGACATATTTTCCCTGTGAAAGGAAAATCTCACTGGGCTTTTGCCACACCTCAAGGCCTAGAAAGTAGTGCACGAGTCCAAGGTCCTTCATCTCAAATTCAGAGGCCAATTCCCTCTTACACTTGGTCATAAGGGGCTCACCACCTGTCAAGAATAGATCATCAACATATAGAACCAAAATCAAAGGCATACCATGGACCAACTTGAAGTAGAGGTTGGGATCGACGTTGCTTCCAGTGAAATCCAAGCTTCACCAGGTAACTGTCAATACGTGCATACCATGCTCTGGGGGCTTGCTTCAATCCACACAATGCCTTTGTCAAACCAGAAACATGACTCTTTATGTCCTTTACTTCAAATCCCTGTCTCTGCTCAACATAAAATTCTTCTTGTAACATGTCATGAAGGAATGTTGTCTTCACATCCATCCGATGAAGGGTCCATCCTTGACTTGTAGCAAGGTTTCTATTGAGCAAATGGTGGTATATCGAGACACAGGAGCAAAGATATCATCATAATTTTCTCCCTCTTTCTTGGAGAATCCTCTTGCCATGAACCTTCCCTATTATTTCTCAATGCTTCCATAAGTTCCATACTTGATTTTGATTATCCATTTCGAAGTCAAGACGACTTTCCCCTTCGGTCTCGGAATGACATCCCATACATCATTCTTCTTAATTGATTCGTATTCTTCGGCCATGGCATCCGTCCAGACTTGTTCTTTTACAAATAATTCAAAGGGTGGGAGGAGCAACTTGAATCATATTACTCTACAACAAATCCCTGGTAACTGCACGACTTCTTGCTTTCTCTAAAGGTTCCACGGGCAACAACATGTCTTTCAACATCTTGTAATGTGTCATGAAGCCAAAGTGGTCTTTTCCTGGCAGGGGGATCACATGGAGGAGGATCCAAGGGGTCCATGGGATCATCAACAATGTCTCTCTCAGTATCCGACACGAAAGGACCTTCTAGAATATTTATATCATCACTTTTCTTCTCAGGAGGAGGAGCTGGGGGAAGGTCCCTTGCTTTTCCAAGGGCACCATATTCATTGAATGTTACATCCCTGCTAATCTCAACCTTTCTTTGACTAGGAATATATATCCTAAATGCTTTAGAATTTTCACAATATCCAACAAGCGTACATTTTCTTATGGTGGCTTCCAACTTGTTCCTATTGTCCTTCAGCACATGGAAATATACGGGGCAGCCAAATATCTTGAGATGACTGATGTCCCGGCTTAATACCTGTGAATACTTCTTCGAGAGTCTTGTTATCCAATGCTTGATGAGGAATCCTGTTTTGAACATATACCACTGTATTTGTTGCTTCTCCCTAAAGGAACTTTGACAACTTTTGATCATGGATCATTGCTTGGGCAACTTCCACAATAGACTTGTTCTTTCTCTCAACTACTCCATTTTGTTCGGGATTATAGGGCACAATAGTTTCCTTCTTGATACCTTCCTTCTTGCAAAAGTGTATGAACTCATTTGAAATGTACTCTTGACCGTTGTTAGACCTCAAGACCTTAATATTATTTCCTATTTGGCTTTCGATCAAGGCCTTGAATTCCTTGAACATATTGAAGGCCTTATCCTTATGCTTCAAGTAATATATACATGTCTTCCCGAAGAACTCATCGATGAACAAAATGTAGTATAGATGGCCACCAAGAGAATGTAGGGGCATTGGTCCACATAGGTTAGAATGAATGAGTTGGAGGATGTCATTAATCTTATTCTTGCTAGAGGGGAATGCCCCCCTTGTCTTCTTTCCACTGGCACATCCTAGACATACTCCATCATGTTGAGCTTGAACATATGGGATCCCAGAGACTAGCTTCTTCAATTTCGGAAGAGCTTCATAATGTAGACATGCCAATATTCGATGCCATAGCTCGTTTTGATGATTAGTGTTGTCGACCATTGCTAGAAGCGTTCTTCCAGTGACTCTATAGAGTCCTTCCAGTCTAGATCCCAATATAAAGACGTCTTTCATTCGAGATTCCCGTCGACCAAGTAAGAACCTTTCCTTTGATAAAGTTTACTCTCATTCCTTTGTCTTCCAAGGCAGAAATAGATATCAAGTAATTCTTTAATTTCAGAACATACATCACTTCCTGAAGAATAACAGATTCCCTAGAGTTCAAATCAAATTTGACAAATCCAAAGCCCTTGATAGGATATTCAGTATTGTCTCCAGTAATAATCTTCAAACTTGTCTCCCTCTCAACCAAATTTGAGAGGACCTCCTTATACCTGGAGAAGTGTCTAGAGGCCCACTATCTACTAGCCAACTATTATATGAATCTAGAGGAGAAGACCTAGAGAGGGTAGAAATAAGAATATATTCAGATTGACTAACAACAACATTATTTTCATACCTGGAATTTCCTGACTTATTTTGACGACGGTGGTCTTCTTCACGATCATTTGGAGCATCTCTTCTTCTTCCTCCATCTCTTCCATTTCGATCATTCCTTCGATCATCTCTTCCTCTATGATTATTCAACCTACTATTGTTGCTTCGAGTGTTGTATCTTGGAGTATTGTTCTTCTTAGGGTAATCTTGAGCATAGTGACCTTTCTTGTGATAATTGTAGCATTCAATGTGCAATGATTCCTTTTCTCTTCCATTCCTTCTATTTGAGGTCCCGTGAGCAAGCTTCCTTGAGCTTGATGAACCTCCCTTTCCTTTCTTTTTCTTGTCATGAGCAACAAAAGCAAAGGGCTCCGCTTCTTCATGCTTTTGAATCCTGGCCCCTTTAGATCATTCTGGATTCTTCTTGAATGCATTTTCCAACAAGTTCATCAGATGACAGGAAACTGTTGTTATTGCTTATGGTGGTAATGAAGGCTTCCCAAATAGGAGGGAGACCTCTAAGGGTTACCAACACCAATCCCCTATCAGGGACAATTTCCCCAACTCTCTGCAATTGATCTCTAAGTCGAGATATCCTCATAATATAGTATTGCACAAATTTTCCATTATTAATCTTCATATCTTTGAGTTGATCTTTCAAGGAGATGATTTCACTCAAATTGTTGACCTCATACATGCTGACTAGATTATCATACATATCCTTAGATTCCTTCAAATGTTCAACATAGACAAGTAAATGATCCTACAAGCCATTAACGATAATTTTCTTTGCTTTTGACTCACCTTTCTTGTACTTGTTCGTGGCAGCATCGAGAGCGTTTTTTGGGGGCTCAGGAAATTTTCCTTGAATGTACTCTAAGGCATCATTGTCACCGAGTATGATTTCCAACTTGATTTTCCAAGCAAAACAATTTGATGGGTCTCCTAGCTTCTCAACTTCTTTGAAATATGAGGTAGTCATCTTGACCTGTTCAAATAGATTCCTTCAACTTTTCCAAAGATTGCTCTAACTCATCTCCTTTGGACTTGTCCTTCACCTTAGCTCTAATACCATGTTAATTTTCCTCTGCTCTATGCTTGTTAATTACTTAGCCTAATTCAATTCTTCAATTAGCAATCTTTTCAATAACAATTAATTCTTCCAATGATCAATAGTAATTGAAGATTGAACAATAAATGCAATGAAAATAAGAGACAGTTAAGGAGCTTCAACAAGAGACACCAATTTGGTCAAAGACCACGGAAAAACCCCTCAAGGGGGAAAACCATTTGAAACTTCTTCTTCTATTAGATTGTCTTCAAGTGTTCAACAGAGAGTACACTAAGACAAATTCAATAATAAGAGTCAAAGTCAACCTTGCCTTGACCGACAAACCAATCAAAAACCAATATGCTAATGATGAAATAGTCAAATCTGGTCATCTGTCATTATCTGCATTTCTGTCCTAGTTAACATCAGTAAGGGTGTTCCCTAACCAGTGAAAGTTAATGGTCAAATCTGTACTCCAAGAGTTAGATCAACAACCCACAAATTCATCTTTCATAGTTGGTCAAAGTCAGCTCAAACCAGTCCCAAAAAACCTAGTCAAACTCTCTCAAATGAGAGAGAAACCTTGAGGCTAAAGTCTGCAATTTTTCCTTCTGTCAACTCAAGTCAAGCAACCCAAATTTTCGCAATTTGTGTGCCAATTAATGTGTCCTGCCAAAACAAAAAAATCCTCCAAAATAGCCAAGTCAAAGCATGCCAAAATCATCCAAGTCAATGATGGTCAAAGATCCTGTTTCAAAAAGTCAACACAAAAGTTTAAGATGCCAAGAAACCCTTTGCGCATGTGGAAAGAAAGAGCTGCCTTAGAATTGTATGAACCAATAAGATTGAGAGTGAGAAGATGATTTGTGTTGAGATGATGTTCAGATGAGCTTGAGGTCACTTGTATCTATATGCGTTGGAGGAGGGGCAATTTAACCTTAAGTCAACCTTGACAATTTGTGTACCTGTGGGCTCGACTTCAGAAATACATTTTTGCTTATCCAAATTTAGTGCTTCAGTGGTCAGTTTTGGTCCTCTCGGAGGGAGGAATCTATTCTAATGATTGGAATTTGTCACTAAGTTGCCAAATTAACATTTCCTTGCTGTGAAATGTCATAAATTCTCACCAACCATGGGGACAATGCAACTGTACAGGGCAAGGATTTATGTTTTGCAACTATTGTTGCCCTATACCATCCCTTAAAACAATTAGATACAATTTCCCTTCTTTTCTTCCTTTCCTAGCAATCGATGTGCAACTAGGTGATTAATAGATTCATCGTCTTTTCACATAGAATGAAATATGAGGTCCTTGATATTTTCCCTAATTAGAATCTTATTCCATAATGCCAACTAAAGAACTATCCTAGTTTTAATAGGGATTTTGAGCTTGCATAAAGCTTTCCACCACAATGTCTTTCCTGCCTTTTTCATCTCTTTCATCTTAACTATAGCCTAGCGTTGTTGTATAATTTCTTTATGGTTCTTTTCCATCCTTGGTTCTATATATGAGTTAGACGCAATGTTTCATTTGCCATGATTCTAATATCTAGATGCTTTTGTTTGTAAACAAGTAAGAGACATTATATTACCAAAATATGTTACAGAGAGTACATTTTGAGAATAACTGAGAAGACTAGTGATCAGATGAGGAGAAGTCTGCAAAGTACTGAGACTAAATTACAAAGAACTAGGGAAGGTCCATCTGCCCATGTCAAGGAAACCAGATGGACCTTCAGTAGAGTCAAAAATCTGATTGGAATACATGTACCAAGCAAAAATATAGATAGGGCTAACAATAATGAGCCTCAACCCTACAAAAGGTTGCTTATTGGTGTGTCCATCAAAGCTTAAACAATAGAGACATCTAAAAGAAAAGATAAAGGCGAGAAGCCTAAAGAAAAGCCCAGTCAAGCTACATGCTTTCCTTTGGAACTGGATGGTTCTTGCGGAGCTTTGCTGAGGCCTCATTCGCCTACTCCAGTGTTGACAGGAGTAACTTCTTTTGTTTTGTTCTTCAATGATGAGGGAGGTGTAGGAGCTTGTTGCATGCTGAGAGGGATCTCCTTTGGCCACCAGGGCGTCGCTAGATGGAAATTTCATTTGAATGTCAGTTTTTGTTTTAGGCTTTTTGTTGGGAGAGAAGCCCTAAACTCTAGTGCCTTAAGGAGGGGAGTTGCGCTGGTGGGAAGAGTTCAAATCTGTTGAGCTTTCCATTGAATTGGTGGTTTTCGGAGTTAGTGGGATAGGAGGGAAATCAAAATCAATAGCTCTAGATAAGTTGTGCAACGCGAGACAGGTTTGGTTGAATTGAGTGTTGATTTTTGTTCGGCACTTCAGAATCAGGTCTATGTTTAAAACACGATCACAAACACGCTAAAATGCCACAATACAAGTACTTTGCACAATGGAAAATGTACAACAATGAATCAATGTAGTATAAAAGAGAATTTTTCAACCCAAAAAGTGTTAAATTACAATCTTTAATACAACAAACATAAGGCTCTTGTACTAGGGATCATGGCTCTTACAATTAGCCCTGGTACAAGGACAACTAGGGCTTGATGTCCGTTAATTTTCCACGACCTTGGGTTTAGGTTAGAGTCTTAAAATCACTGACACTACCAAACCAAGAATATCAACCATGAACTACTTTGCACAACGAAAAATATAAAGTAGTAAATCACACATGCACAAATATACACAGTTTTTAACAAATTGTACAATAATTTACAACCCCAATCTTCGTTATATTAAACTAAATCTGAATATTACAACAATATATGGTATACAAGATACAATGACAAACTTCGCTGCAGCTTTGATGTTGTATCTTGTCTTGTCGGTCCTTGGCTTTCGTATTGCTCACTAGCTACCCCTTAGTCCTTCAAAGGAAAAAACATCGAGACTCCAGGACGACTGCCATCTAACACTGCTGCACGTTACTTTTGTAGCATGTACACGGGCTAATCCAATCTGCTCTCTGGGTAGGCCTAATCCCGAGCTCCAATTTGCCAAGCTAGTAGTCAGCTTTGTCCATCAAGGTGCTGAACTTCGGCACCAATCTTCACCCAATCTTCAACTCCTCTTCATCACTTCAAGATAGCTTGTCAAGGGCTACTTTGGGATGTGAACACGCTGCCCTCCACCAGACCAATGATGCCCAATCCTTCATTGTAGATTCTGCTCATAGGATGGACTCTTCACCTTCTCAGAAAGTCCTCCAAATGGCACCCACAGGCTGCAATGCAAACTGATCCAAATCTGGTCAAAAACTATGACCCAACACACATCCATCATTGCTGCAAGTCTATTTGCAACTTGATGTTCCTTGACCGTTTTGGTTAGGGCAATTGACCATGCTACAACAACCCTTCAACCCACTTCAATTGGCCATAAACAACCCTCCAAAATTTGCGGCCTACGCAAGGAGAGATGCTCTTCCTCCACGCTGAAGGTAAGGGCACAAGATAGCCCTTAATATTGCTCACACTATCCTTGTTGTGGTGGTATGGCTTGCGGCTTACCACACAACACTACCGCTGCTCACGACACCCTTAAAACAATGTTACAACCCATACATTAGCCTTCAAATAGACCTGCGTTCAGCTCTTAAGGCCTCGACCTACCAACAAGCACCCTCGGCCTCCTTCAGCACCCTTCAGACCCCTGTTCAATCCTTGAAACAATCCTCCAACCCTTCGCTGCCCTAGCCTCCCTTGCTGTGGTCCAAATCAGAGATATCCCTCTCCTCCACGAGTTGTTCTCTAAGGTATGCATTGCACTTTTTGGATGTTTCTAAGTCCTCCACTCCACCTTGTATATATACCATACACAAGGCTTCTAAAACGTCATCATAAGGGGCTGCTAACTTGTCACATGCCTAAAACAATTGTAGGTCGGACTTGACACTTACGGTGTCAACTGCTTAATTACCTTCAAAAATTCATATCTCCACGTCTACAACTCAGAATTGGATGATTCTCATTGTGTTAGATTGGTCTCATCGAGAGCTATCATCCTCATCCATCACATGTAGAAATGTGCTTATGGAAATGCCCAAAACACGATTTGGTGCAAAACCCCATACTTGGGTTCCAAGTCTACAAGTGACCCTTGTGGCGCTTTGCCCTTTAAGCCTCGAACCCTAAGGCTTGGAGTACCTCCCAAGCTACTAAAAAATCAACAATGTCAACAACTTATAACTATCAATCTACACTTGACTTGTTGAAGGAATGTTCAACTCAACCCTTTTGGTCCATGTACCTTGAACACCTGGTAGGTCCTTTGCCACCACTACTGTTGCTCACAAGTACTTCTGTTGCTCTAGAATGGCTTGTATCTTCAGCTGACCAATCTGCCTCTATCAATGGCATTGTTGCTCTAATGACACTGAACTTAGGCTTAACCAAACTGCCCACTAACAGTGCTCTACTATTCCAAAGGTGATTGTACTTAGGTCTTGCACAAACAACCCTCTTATCACTGATTTGCAACACCATATCTCTGAACTAGGGCATCACCAAACAACCCTCTTAACTGACTTTTTGCTGCACCAAGATATCTATCCTTAGGGCACACAATCCAACCCTCGCACTGTCCCTTAACACCTTATAAGATGACTAATCTAGTGCACAAAATACTGCTGTGCAACACCTATGAACATGCCTTCCACCAATAACAAACCTTTTTAAGCACAAGCCTAATCACAACCCTTCCACCGACCATTCATCACTTCGGCCTTGACATTAGACTCCAGTCACCTAGAAAGATCTGCGACCTACTATACTTGGCTTGTAACAACCATGAACTTGGCCTAAAAGGCCTCTTTTCTTCTGCATTGTGGTCTGAGGGTACTCGACCCTCTTGGCCATGTTATCACTCAAACTAGCAGGGGCCCTAACAGGGGATCCTTGAAGGGCTACTACTAGGTCAAGGGCAACAATGGTGCATAGCCCACTGTCACCTCGGCTAAGGCTCCCTCCTCTTTACGAACTTTCACCGATGGAAGGAGACTCGTTATAATAGTGATCACAAAATTGAATGGATCAACGATAGGATGAGGGGTGACCTTGGAAACCTATTCACAAGAGAGGCTCAAGATTATGGCTTACTTGCTTTGGAAGGCTTTCAAGGAAGGGCTTAAGGAGAAATTTGAGGGTTAGGTTTTGAGCATGTGTTATATAATGAAGATCCATCAGCCCTAAATTTTTTGTGGAAACTTCGGTTCCCAGTGATCTTCTTTACCACAAAGGCCTTTCCACTGCTCAACGAACCATGGCTTTGATACCATGTTGTTTTTCCAGGCCTCAGTAGGCTCACATACCTTGCCACAAAAGAACGACAAATGTTCTCCAAAATGAGGAGCACATAGGCCAATCTATAGTGATTGATGTGAAGGATCATGACCGTTGAAAAACCACCTTTTGATCAAGAAACCGACCTGATCTTTTTCATATGAAAATACCAACCATGGCTACTCAAATTCCAACATAGTCTATCAGACCAAGCAACCTCACTGTCATTATTTTCTACCTCAACGACCCTGAACTCATTGGCTTTAATACATTGTACAATGCTTGTAAATTCTTCCAAGAGTGCAGACCTGCATATATCTACAGCAGCCAAATCTGAGGATGCATTTGCTGTCTGAAAGTAGCCCCCAATATCCATGAGGTAAGGAATCCTTCCATGCGTTGGACATTGCGATAACATTTCTTGTAAAGACCGTCTTAGTATATCTACATGTTTGCAATCTAAATTGTCTCCATGATTCATACTGAGTCTGTTAGCCAAGTCTGCTAGCTTCATCAAGGCATACTGATTTCATACTATCATAAGAAATCCTAAAAAGTTAATGAGCATCATCTTGTCTCCCATCTCCAAGTTGATATCCCATCCTAGTGTTCAGAACTTCAGATTGATAGCCTTGTAGTAGGTAGGCAGCTAGTGACCTTGCATATGTCAAGCATGGTGATCATCACAATATTCAGAAATACTGCAATAACCTTTGTGGATGACTTCTCCTAGAAGACATCGATATTCTTCTTGAAGCATAAGGACGAACCATTTGAGATATTCTAAGACTTCAAGGCGCTTATAGATAATCAAACTGGGAAGAGAATCAAGGTCTTAAGGTTTGATAATGGTGGAGAATACACTTCAAACGAGTTCGTTGACTTTTGCAAGAAAGTTGGGATCAAGAAGGACACCATTGTACATTACAACCCTCAACAAAATGGAGTGGTTGAAAGAAAGAACAGGACCATCATGGAAGCTGCCCATGTAATGTCACAAATGCCAGAAATTTGGAATGCCCTTGAAATTTCAACTCAGAAATACCACAGATAAATTTTCCATTCAAGAACAGAAGATTTCCATGTAAAATAGCTTCAGAAATTTAAGCCGTCAATACCATAAACAATTTGCATAACATAAACCCCAATATTTACAGCAAAAAAAACGGAAAAAAGAATCTGCAACTGAATAATAGACAATATAAACATGCAGAAGATCTCAACCTTAATTTATCAATATAGAAGATGCTGGTACAAAAATTGGAAATGGCTGAGGTAATGGCCCCAAATAGATCTACAATAATGCCGCAACTGGCCTCCAAAACAAATTGAAAATCAATAAACTGCAACCTGTGAATCCTAAATGGATCCACCAAGGGAAGAGATGGGTGCTCGCCCACTCTCACTGAATCACCCAAGGATTTCCATCACATGGAACAAGTCTACTATGCTGCTGCCAGTCCATGCTCAACTCATGTTGCTCTGTCAGAGGAAGCGAGCCCCTCTCTCTATAATAGGCAAAAGTGGGCCCGATGTGCTGCAAGCCCAGTTATGTACTCCTGGAGAGTGCTGCTCCCTGAAAATACTGCAACTCTGCTAACTGTCTGTGCATCTACCTGCACCTCATAAGTGGGTCGGCTCAATGATGGACACTCCACCATCTCCTTCATCCTCTAATATGAAACTCCATTCTCTTGTCGTCTATTAGCCTCCTGCAAAACTACCCTACCCACCTCCAAAACCTCATGAGGACAAGTGTCTGCAAACACTGCCACATTGCTAGATGTCTATACATCTGTTTGCTCGTCATCAATGGCTGACCCCAAGGGTGGCTGCCCATCCTCCTCCATCCCAGGCTCAATATGAACCTCCAACTGACTCTCCCCAAAAGGCTCATCATGCATACTATGCATATCATCCCCCTCAGTTAACTCATGCTCCATCATACGTTGCTCGTGATGAATCATCACTGGTGACTCATCATCTTGAATGTCACCCATAGGGTCGACTGATTGCTCGCTATGTAAATCTGGTCTGCTGTCAGCAACTCTGCATGACTCATGCTCCCCGGAGGTAACCTTCTCTCGTCTAAAGAAGAATCCTAAGTTTGTGAATTAGAAGGAATCTCCTCTTGCTCTACCTCTATCATCTCCACAGTGTCACTCAAGCATGAGTGGTCAGGTCCCCAAGGTTCTTTGCAGAAGAAGCAAAGTCCCCTCCTCCTTAACTTATTCTTGCTACATGGTCCATCAATCCCGAGCAGCTCCTCCTTGGTCAAATGTTACTGCAACAATCTAATATTTTGCTCAACCAATCTTTCGGCTAGCTCATAAGCAGTAGGTGAGACCAATTGTTCTCTCTTCCAAATGCTCAATCCCTGCAAATGGTATCACTATCTCCTGTAACTGAAGACAAAATGGACTGCATGTGTGCTATGATTGTGTCAGGGTGATGTTTCTTAATGTTAAAAAAACATTGGAACATCTTCAAAATCAAGCCATCACACTCAAGATCAAACATGATCTCATATGTCCTAGTCATAGCTTACACCGTTGTCCAAGTCCTGTTGGAATATTGAAAATTCCAGAATTAATAATGGAGAAATTAAACTCTCCCTCTTTAACACAGAGAAATAAATTACACTCTCAGAAGACAGAGTTTTCAACTTAATAAAACAAATTTTTATTCCATAAAAAATGTTTACAAGTTCTTCCTCAACACAGAGGGATTACAACTGTTGGACTGTTACAAGACACAGTTCCAAAACAAAATAAAACTCTTCTCTGTCTTTTAAAAAAAAAAACTCTGCTGTGAATTTTTCATTCACTGTCTCTGTCTATTAAAAAAAAAACAACTCTCTGTTTTTTTTATAAAACATACACTGCTGTGTATAATTTTAATTCTGCTCTGTAAAAAAAAATTGCATTGCTGTGCATAATAAAACTGTTCTGTGTGTGTTAAAAAAAATTACAACGATGTTCTATATATAAACAAAATATCTCAAACTCATTTAATGTCATTCATTGACAAAAAATCACCGCTTGAAAAAACATTTATGGCATCATAAATTATGTCGGCACCGCTTGAAAATCGCATTGAAGTCGAATTTGCATGGTGGCACCGTTTGACAGATTTTCGTGGTGGTGGCGGTGTTTTGGTGGTGCGGGGGCGGAGACACCACATAGTGGTGGTTGCGGGGGCTCCACTTTGCCCGTACACAACTGTCGGGGTGAAACCCCGCAGTAAATTATGGCCGTTGATTTGTGGTCAACACACGATCGGCAAGTCAACAGCGGGGGTTCACCACTTATTAACTTCCGGGCTGGTTGCACTCCTGCTAACCGCTGATCTCCGCCAACCTGCTGCCGATTTAACTCTGCGCCTGCTCATACGTCCTCCCGCCTGTGAATTGATCCGGGCAGTTGGAAATTACATTCCAACACTCCCCCTTAATTTCCATTGCTGGGTTTTCCTGCATACCCAGGCATTTCCTGAAATGTTCAAAGCTTTTCTGCGCAAGTGGCTTTGTGAGGATATCTGCAAATTGATCCTCTGTTCTACAATGTTGCAAAACGATTTCTCCATTGGTAACCAATTCACGTATGAAGTGAAACTTGGTGTCAATGTGTTTTGTCCTCTTATGAAAAACAAAATTTTTAGACAATGCAATAGCTGAGCTATTGTCACAAAAGATCACTGTCCCTTTTACCTGTTCTTGGCATAAACTTCTCAACATTTTTCTCATCCAAACTGCTTGACACGCTGCTGCGGTAGCTGCCACATATTCTTCTTCTGCTGTAGACAATGCTACAATGGGCTGTTTCTTAGAAGCCCATGAAATGGCTCCTGAACCCATGTGAAATACATAACCAGAAGTGCTCTTCCGATCATCAACACTTCCAGCCCAATCACTGTCAGTGTATCCAACTAAATCTGAACATTCTGAAGTAGTATAAAAAATACCAAACCTTTTTGTACCTTTAACATACTTCAAAATTCTTTTTGCTGCTTGCCAATGTGCATCCTTTGGCTTTTCCATGAATCTGGAAATCAAACTAACAGCATGCATTATGTCCGGCCTAGTTGCAGTCAAATACATGAGGCTGCCAACTATGCTTTTGTATAAACTAGGATCAAAATCCTTGCTGCTGTCCTCTGCTGAGTTTTAATCCCATCACTGTGGGAGTGATTGCTGCTTTACATTCCTGCATGTGAAATCTTTCAAGTATCTCATTAACATACTTTGCCTGTGAGATAAAAATCCCATTTTCATCTTGTTCTACTTCTATTCCCAAGAAGTATCTCAACAAACCCATATAAGTCATTTCAAATTCTTCTTTCATGACTGTTTTAAAATGTTCAATAAGGCAATCATCATTACCTGTAAAAATAACATCATCAACATATAAGACTACAATCAAGATTTTACCATCTTTTTCTTTGATGTAGAGGGTGGGATAGGTCCCTCACATACTCATATCAATTTTTCGGTAGATAGGAATCTATCCTCTTGTACCAGCTATGGCTCTTGCTTCGGCCCATAAAACTTTCAACTTGCACCACCATTGCTCTTTGCCCTACTTTATCTACTTTTCTTAGAGAGGTGTTCAATGTAAACCTCTTCCATTAACCACTCCATTTAGAAATCTGACTTCCGTCCATTTGATAACACCTCCATTATTTTATGTACTATGTCTTAGCTCCTTCGATTTCCATCCTTGCAGGTGCAAAGAACTCTCAGAGACTACTTTACTCCCCTATGCTTTGCTTATAGCATTTGGCAACAAGTCTTGCCTTGTGTCTCTCTATTGCTTCCGGCTTGTACTAGTCTTGTGACCATTGCTCCTGTGACATCTTTACCTTTTTGGAGTTCAACCAAATCCCAAGTTTTGTTTCTCTCTATGACATTTATCTCCTCATCCATAGCTTCTATCCATTTCCTATCCTTGATAGCTTCTTCGAAATGAACACGATCATCAACATGACAATATAAAACAAACAAAGAATTGATACCTTCATTTGTTATATCTTGTTCATAAATATCTTTCAAACTTCTGAATTTCTTACCTCTTTCAGTAGGTGTACAAGTACTTGAAGAAGCACTTGAATTTCCTCCTTGTGGTGTGCTTGGAGAATCACTTTCATTTCTCCTCAAGGGTGTGCATTGCTGCTCCTTTGTTGGTGTTGCTGTCTGGCGATGTATTTCAGCCAACTCATCATCATTTTCATCATGAGATAAACAGTGTTTAAAATTCACTATTTTCTCTATGCTTCCATCCCAAGCTTCCTCTTCAATGAACTAAACATCCCTACTCACAATAAACTTCTTGGTGGATGGGTTATATAACCCGTATGCCTTGGATTCCTCACTGTATCCAATGAAAATACATTTCTCCCCCTTGCTATCCAACTTCTTCCTTAACTGATCCGGAATGTGTGCATAAGCTACTTCTGGCTTTGCTCTGCTTTATGCTTAGTGAAAGAGGGGCACATCAAGAAGATAGAATGATATAAATAGATCATGAAGACAAGCCGACGTAGATAGGAGATGGTGATTTGACACATCACTGGATAAGCTGTAATGCAGGTTCTCAATAGTCATTCACCAAGCGTGTCACACATAACCCCTGCATCAATCCAAAGTTTACACAGTCAATAAGAGCCCATTATAAGAGAATTTCCACATCAGGTGTCAAATGAACTCCAAGTCTCTCCAATATATAGGAATCTTTGGGGGTGTGTGACACGTCATTTAAGACATTTAAGTCAATATTTTATTCCAAGCCGACCCAACACATAAGTGGAATAAATTCAAAGTACATGTTCTGCTCATCCGATCGAGATGATCTTTAGATCAATCTTACACCTCTCCGAAAGAGGAATCCAATAAAAATATTGCGATCGTCATCTGAGCAGCACAACCCGGAGTTTGGACCTAGTTGTCCAATTTTAACACTCCCTCTCAATTAGGGAGAACTCTGTCCACAAGTGCAATCCAAACATCGTGCGTCATCCTGCTTTAATTTGCTTTGTCGGCTTTATTTCGTAATGTATGGGCTCACTTAAAGATTATACAACGTAGTTCTGAGCTTCATAGCATCCGAACCCTTATCGCACTTCACGAAGAGTCTCCAAATCAACCTTAAGTTGGTTCATTCACCCGAGACGCGAGGTCCCACTTACCATTTATCATAAAGAGTCTCCAACCAACCCGGTTGTCCATCTCACTTGAGCGGCAAGAGGTCCCACCACCATCGGGACCACAAAGAGTTCCAACCAACCCGGTTATTCATCTGGACCCGAAGTCGACAAGTAGGTCCTGCACCTCACTACCGACTCACAAAGAGCTCTCCAACCAACCCGGGTTGGTCTATCCGACCGAAATGGTTGTGAGGTCCTGCATTCACTAAACTTGATCCCAGATCAAGTGGTTGGACCGTGCTATCCTAGATAGAGAGTACGGCAATCTCTGATGCGTCCATCAGTCTTTGCTAATAGTCTCTAGCTTTTCCCACCTCATTGGCCAAATGAGAGGTACTTCCCATGAGCCCTAAACTCAATGGGTAGGATGCATACGGGGCACAGATAAATGAGAGGCGAACCAACTCAATAATCACAATGGTGGGGCAGAAGCACCATAAGTGCTTATAGCTCCGAGAAGCTATCCCCAAAACCCCCCTTTGAGCTCCCAGAGCTCATCGTCCAATAGGACCCACACCATAGGGTCGTTCCATGATTCCAAGATTCTCACGGAAGGTTAGGAACATGACCTTCCCTAAGGGCATTGTGAGAATATCCGCGACCTGCTCATCAGTTCCTATATGATCGAGCCTTACGGCGCCCCACTGTACCATATCCCGAATAAAGTGGTTCCAGCCATCAACATTCTTGATTCACTGAAACACAGATTCTTAGTCATATCGAATCCCACTGCTATCACAGTATATCACAAAGGGAGAGCTAAGACATGTCCAAACAGCCTACTCAAAGAGCTTAAACTTTCAAATCGTTTCAACAGCCATACTAGTCGCAGTCAGAGCTCGCCAACGTGCTCGAAGCCACCGACTTTCGCACCGTCATCCATGAGATCGAAGTAACCAAGATTGAAAGAAGATCCCGATGCAGTTCTTTTTTTACGATCCACCACACTCGCAAACAATTCTGGAGATCAAGATATCTACCTGAGTGTCATACTCCCCAAGGTATCTCACCACGGCTCATCAGGGTTTGTAGATATCTCAAGAGTTTTCTACACCAACTCAGTGAATGTTATGATCAACCATGCGTTGACTCAGTGTTCACGCACAAGATAGTGTTCAACAAGTGTTCATACACATCGTGGTCCCAGAGTTAATCGATCAAGAGGAGGCTCAAGATCGCCGTTTCCTCAACTTCTTAAAGTTGAGTTCCATGGACTTACAGTGCATCATACCAGAAAATTCATAATGTATTTTCCTTGAGAAAGGAAAATCTCGCCAGGTCTCTGCTAGACCTTCAGGCCTAGACATCAGTCCTAGGTCCTTCATCTCGAACTCAACAGCGAGCTCCCTCTTGCACTGATGAATGAGAGGGTCAGCACCTGTCAAGAAGAGGTCATCCATATACAGCACCAGAATGAGAGGATTTCCCTTGACAACCTTGAAGTAAGGGTTCGGATCAGCATTACTTCGAGTGAAGCCCAGCTTCATCAAGTAGCTATCTATCCTCTTGTACCAATCTCAGGGTGCTTGTTTCAGCCCATGGAGGGCTTTCTTCAACCTGCAGACATGGGTGTCCCGATCCTGGACTTCCAACCCCAGAGGTTGCTCCACATATATCTCTTCCTTTATCACACCATGCAGAAAAATGCGGTCTTCACATCATCTGATGAAGACTCCATCCTTGCGTAGCAGCAAGGGCTATAAAAGATCGAATGGTGGTATCTTCGAGCCACAGGTGCAAATATGTCATCATAGTCTATATCTTCCTCACAGGCAACGAATCTTGCCTTGAACTTTTCAGCACTTCCAACAGATCCATACTTGATCTTGTAGAGCCATTTCGAGGTGACAACTGCTTTGTCCTATGGTCTTGGGACCACAGCATAGCATCCTTCCAGATTGATGCTTTACGACTTTCTCAAAGGTATCCAAAGTCAGATTGTACAAAAGTACTCATGGCTGCTAGATATCCTGTTATTAATATGGCTTCTTGGTTTTCCTTCGGAATTTCCCCCTCTGAAGCCATATGTCCCTGAGCCATGAGGATCTTCTTTTGTTGAACAAAGACATCCACTCAGGAGCATATACAGATATATCGCCCTCTTAATGTCAGCTTCTCTCTCGAGAGAAGACATCTGTTTTAAATGAGGGCATCCCAAACACCATCTTGAAATTGGGACCTGATCTCCCACAGTCAAAGCCATCCAACAGACTTTGCTGATCATGATTCAAGATTCCAACCATGTGACCAAAAAAAACTGCGTAAACTTCCCAGTTTACATTTTAAGTTTACCATAACGCTCCAATGTAGGACTGATACAGTCACATGCTGCTGCTACATAGGTGTCTATCTATGTTACGGACATACAGGGGGAACATATCAGCAAGCCTCAGCTTGTGTTAGAAGTCCTTTCAGCCACTACCTGTTATTCTGTGAGTAGCTCCTTCAAACAGCCTTCAAGACTGCAGCTTACAAAGAAAAACAAGGGATCCAATCTACCTTGGTTTATCCTGCACTTGAGGCATTGCACCTTGAATTGCTTCCAGATCTGCCCATTTCTGGTTATTTCAGCAGACAGCTCCTAGGGCTGTAAAAAATTTTGATCACTACATAGAATTTCCTCAAGGACTTCAACAGTCAACCCTTACAACTTCCAGCTTCAACATGGGTGTCTGTCTATGTCACTGTCATGATGACAGTGACATAGAATCACAGATTTTGAACTATCACACTCATCACTGCTTGCTGAATCACTGATCTGGCCAAGATTGCAGATTTCAGTTCTGTGATTTTTCCCTGAATTTCACTGATTCCAACCAATCATACAGACTTTATACCCTTCTACATGCCAGTCCATGCAGATCCGGCACAGACATAGTGGCACCCCTGCTCATCAATGTTACAGCCCCAACCATCCAACTGGAAGAAAAAAATAAAAATAAAATTAGGACAAGGCACTTCACTGCTCTTAAAGACCCTGTCAAGTACATTAAAACAATTCCATTGTCTTCACTTGAGATCCAGTCTATGCCACGTGCACAGATTTCGGAATTATTGTGATTTGTCTGCATCCAACTTTAGCTTGTATCTATGGCTGCCTCAGACGTGTAGCCATCCCAGGATTAGTGAGTACATAGTCAGAAACATATGTGATAACCACCTGCAATCTTGTGATAAATCCAACAAGAAAGACACGGTGCCCTCCATGTGTCCAAACAGAAGGTGAGGGTCCCAAGGCTTGCATAAAATTCAAATGTCCAGCAGACAGATACCTCAATGCTATCTTGATTCTGTTAGCATTCTGTGAAATTTTAGCAGAAAACACTTCTCAAAGTGGACCCAGTTAGCTTGAGCTTTCCTTGATGGCTCTACATGCTGGCAGAGAACCCACCTGTGGCGAGAGCCACTCCATGGGGTTCAGCCGACCCTGCAGCTCGGGGACAACAGCAATCCTCATATAGAAATCGGAGGGCTTTTCTCAAGGGAAATCGATGTATGTTTTCTATTAGATTTTAAACAGAAACCGCCAATCACAGATCTTGCAGGTATCTTTTATGCAACATATGGGAATAGGAATTGAAAGAAATACAGTCATGGTTGATAGAACTCGGGCAGTCTATTTTGCGATTACTGCACCTTCTCCAGTTCACATTCACCTCATACACGGTCCGCGTTAAAACTTTTCATCCTGTGCTTTGACAGCGTAGGCTCACTCCAGAGTTCGAGAAGCAATGCCGGGCAATTGGATTATTGATACGGTGGACAGCTCGTAACAATCTCTGTTACATACCTGTGCATTAAAAAAAATTGGATGGTTTTAATCCGGAGCTCGACCGCTAACAACATACACAGCTTCGTCTGCAATTCTTTTCCTCCATACGTCTGTCCCGAGAAACGCAGTCACGTATATATATATTTTTTCTCAGCGGTTTCTGCGATGAATTTACCATCACGGATATTTAAATAAAAAACTGCTTCACCTGTCGTGGAAGTTTGACAGATTTACTCCCGCATTGTGATCCTCCATACGCCCCTTCAACGATCACGACTACGATCACCGTAGTATTGTCGGCCACGATGTTCATTCAAAAACGCCCCTGCAACGATCACGACTACGACCACCGTAGTATCGTTGGCCACGATGTTCACCGACGTCAGCGGGCTGCAATACCTCCAACAGGATCGTGGCACCGAAGCTGTGCAGAGCAAAAAAAATTTATTTTATTTTTTCTTTGCGAGGCCTGTGTTATGGTCGTCATGTTGAAAAGCTCTTGGATTGAGCGTAAATTTTACCACAGAACATCTGCGGATCTGAAGAACCCTTTGCGGGATTTGTTGCGGGCTGTACTGAGGTTCTGGGCTATTTCAAGCCTTCCAAGCAGACTTCGGCCCTCACTCTAGGGCTGCGGCCTTCTACAGATGCTTAGCACAGAACAGCGGCCATCAAATACATGCAAACGATCACTAAAACACGTACCTCTGTCGCCTGTTTGAAAACTGTTCCACCGCTTGAAACTAGGGCACCATGACAGTCCCCTCTTCAGCCCTTTTTTTTTTTTATTATTATTATTATTTTCCTTCCTGCCCAGAATTGCCCCTAAAGGCTGCGGCTGTCCTTTAGGCAAATGCTCTCCCTGCACGCTGTAATGTATGAGCAGTTCGGGCCCTAAACATGGGCTGTTCTACGATTTATGATAGCGGCTCTTTAAACAGTCTGCGTTAGCCTATATGGAGGACTGTCCACCAAAAAAAACTTTAAAAAACAAATCCTTACTGTCTCGGCCAGGATTTCGCATTCAGTTTAATCTACTGCGTTTAATATATATGTTTCTTCAGCAATAGCGGATCTGTCATACCCCTGAAGCAGTCCTTTATTCTAGACGTCATGCCCTACAGAGATAAGGCCTTGCGCTGTCTTAGGGTGGACTTTCTTCCACGTTATCTTGATTAGACTTGCTCACGCTGATCCAAAACTCGGGCATTGTCTTCAACCTCAAGCTCCGATACCATGTTAAATTTTGCTCCTGTTCTATGCCATTTCAGATTAGGGCACAATACTGAAGAAGATAGAACATACAAATAGATCGATAGAAGACAAGCCAGAACAGAGATAGGAGATGGTGACGTTACGACGATCAGCAGGATGCTTCTACCAGCAAAGTCTTCAATAGGTCATTCAGCCAAGCGTGTCACACATAACCCCAGAACAATCCAAAGAATACGCAGCTCCAATGCTATCCAGAGAGAGAATTCCTCCACATCGATGTGTGTCAAATGAACTCCAAGTCTCTCCAATATATAGGAATCTTTGGGGGTGTGTGACACGTCCTTTAAGACATTTAAGTCAATATTTTATTCCAGGCCGACCTAGCACATAAGTGGAATAAATTCAAAGTACATGTTCGGCTCATCCGATCGAGATGATCTTTAGATCAATCTTACACCTCTCCGAAAGAGTGAACTAATAAAATATTATGATTATCATCTGAGTGTGACAACCGAGTTTGACCCAGTTGTCCAATTTTAACAAACTTCACATCCAAAACCTCTGTGTGTGACACCTGCTTTGTGCCACTCTCCATGCCTCTTCCCACTTGTTCATAAATCCTTGTAGGCACCCATTCAAAAGATACTTACACAATGTACAAATACTAATAATCATTAGCAAATGCTTGTTTTAACATACTCCTCACAGGTCCACATAGTTCCTGCTCTTTCTGCCTACTCCATTTTGCCGTGAGTATCTAGTTGTAAACTGCTTATGTATACCATTTTCTCTACAAAAACGTAGAAAATCTTTAGATATATACTCACCTCCTCTATCAGTCCTTAAGACTTTGATATGCAACCCACTTTGTTTCTCAACAAGTGCTTTGAAATTGCAAAAATTTTCAAACACTTTACTTTTGTTTTTCAAAAAGTAAACCCAAGTTTTTCTTGTAAAATCATCTATGAATGTTAAGATATAGTGGCTGCTAGCAAGCGATGGAGTTTGCATCGGTCCACATATATCTGAGTGGACAATCTCTAAGGGTGCTTTTGCCCTTATGCTTTTCCCGGAAGGAAAACTCTCTGTGTTGTTTCCCAAGAATACAACCTTCACAAAGGCTGTCCGGTTTCTCTATCAATGGTAAACCACTTACCATTCCTTTTCTGTTCAACAAATTAAGACCTCCAAAGTTGAGATGTCCAAATCTCAAGTGCCATAACCAATTATCATTTTTTGGTTCGCTTTGGAAAGTCTCCTGTGCAACTGCTGCTTTCACTTCACCATTCTTCAAGTCTGCTCTCATTCTGAGAGGGAACATCCTGTGCCTTGTCATCTTCACTTCAGCAATACATAGTTTGCTGGGTGGTTTATCCATGATGGTACAAACATCATCCTCAAAGAAAACATTATACCCCTTATGAACTAGCTGTCCAATACTTAAGAGATTACACTTCATTCCTGGAACATAATAAACATCTGCTATGGATTTCTTTGCACCTAATCTTGTTAGAACATTTACATCTCCTTTTCCCATAACAGAAACTTTGCTATCAGTTCCTAGTGCGACTTGTGACTGCACACTTTCATCTAACATAGAAAACATTGCTAAGTTTCCTGTCATATGGTTACTACAACCGGAGTCTAGAAACCATAAGTCTTCATTCTTTTCTTCAGCCATATTACAAGCTAAAAACAAATTATTTTCGCTGCTATTTTCTCTAGTGAAATTTGCACTAGATCTACTTGCCATATCTTGCTGCTTCTTTCTACATTCATTAGCATAATGACCATATTTTTTACAATGGTAACATTGGACATTGGATTTATCATACCTTTGTCCTTGAGCATTCTGTTGGTTGTTGTCTTGGCCGTGGCTGTGATCTTGACTGTTGCACCTTCCATGTGAATGTGAAGGGCTGTTCCTTCCACCTTTGTTTTGGCTTTTGCCTCTTCCTCTTTTGTTTCCTCTGCCTTGCCCTCTTTCTCTTCCGAAAGACATCTGGGTCTTAAAAGCATGTTCTAGAGATGAGTTTTCACTCCTACCCAATCTCTGTTCATGAGTCATCAGTGATGCATGTAGTTCATCTACTGAAAACTTTGTGAGATCCTTAGTCTCCTCTATGGTGGTGACAATCACATCAAATCTTGAGGGTAAACTTCTCAAGAGTTTTTCCACAATCCTCTTGTCTTCAAGAGTCTCTCCATGAGATCTTATTTGTGTGACCATTCCAATCACATGAGTGAAGAATGAGTCAATAGTGTCTGACTCTTTCATACAGAGAGTCTCAAAGTCTCTCCTCAACAACTGAAGTTTTGTTGTCTTCACTTTTTCCATGCCTTGATAGGCTGTCATAAGAGTCTGCCATGCTTCTTTGGATCTCTTGGCTGCTGCTATCCTCGGAAACACACTCTCATGCACTGCTTGATACAAAAAGAAAAGAGCCTTGGCATCTTTCTTCTTATTGCTCTTCAACTGTTCTCTTCCTGCTTGAGTTAACACATAAAACTCTGCTTCATTTGTTGGCTCTTCAAAGCCATCCTCAACAAATTCCCATAAGTCTTGGGAGACAAATAATGCTCTCATAGTTATTGACCAGTAGTCATAATTTTTCCCATTAAATTGTGGGAGATGGATATTTCCCATACCCATACCAGTGCTAGCTCCAGCCATTCTTGTTAAATTTGGACAACTAGGTCCAAACTCCATGTTGTGATGCTCAGATTAAGTAGCTAGTATTTTTGTTGGATTCCTCTTTCGGAGAGGTGTAAAATCCATATAAAATATATCTTAATCCGATGAGCAGAACATTTATTTTGAATTTATTATTTATAATAAATTATATGCAGTGTCGTCTAGTATTACACCCTCAGATAAAAATACACACCCCAATGAGATGGATAGTAAATACAGCAAAGTTGCGTAGCATTTCACAACAACTTCAACACACATCTTTCTTCTCCTCATCCCAATTTAGCAACAGTCACTGAGCCAAAGCTCCACCACACACGTATTATGAAGTGATTAATCTCAGACGCCAAGAATATCACTTTCTCAGTCAGGTTTTGAAGGTAGTTTGACCAGCGTTGACTTTGGTCAACGCATGGTCCGAAAGCGCTGAAAATTGTTGGAGAGTTCGATTTCAAGAGGCCGTACACTTTGGCACAGAAATCGAGGTCAAAGGGTTGACCGAACTGTTGATGTGTTGACTTTTAGCTTGCTGCCCTGCGTTGACTTTTCTGGACAGCGTTGACTTTTCTGGAGTTGACTTGGGTTGACTCGGTAGCTGATTGGAGGATTGTTGTGACACATTCTGGGTTGGCTGATCAAGGAGACTTTGCTGGTTGAAGCATCCTGTTGACCGTCGTAACGCACCATCACATTTTTTCTATTTCTGGTTTGTCTTCTATAAGATCCACTTATATGTTCTATCATCATTTTACTTAACTATTTGTGTGATTGCTGTAAAAAAAGTAAAGTTGCTTCAAGCATAGAACATCTACAAAAATTTACATGGTATCAGAGCCGAGGTGAAGACAAGCCCTATCTTTAGCAATCACCATCTCAGAAAATGGGTTCCACAAGTTTTGAATTCAAAGAGAATGACAAGCTGACTGGAAGGGATGACTTCCATGCCTGGAAGATGATATTAGATCTCAAATTGGAAGACCATGATCTCTTGGATCGTGTACTGGGTAAGATTCAAGAACCTCCATCCAATGCTACCGCTGCTGCTAAAAACAAGTATAAGAAGGGAGAGATCAAAGCAAAGCTGATGATCCGGGAATCCATACATAAAAGTCTGGTTGCCAACATATCTGAGCTAGGCACATCCAAGGAGATGTATGATAAATTGATCCTTATGTTCAAAGTAAACAATGTGAACCAAGTGCTATTCCTCAAGAATAAATTGAAGAATATGAAGAAGGGCCGGGATGAGTCTGTTCAAGCTTACTTTCTGAAATTGACCGAAACAAGGAACAATCTGCTGGCTATTGGGGAGACAATAGCCGATCGTGAGATGATTCTCACCGCACTTGGAGGACTCCCATATGAATGGCAAGTATTCACTACTACCATTCTCAATAACAATACCATTCCTAACTTTGACGAGCTTCTGTCTAGATGTATGCAAGAAGAAACAAGAATGAAGGAATTCGATAATGACAGAAATGTTGCTTATGGTGCTCATTCTCGAAAGAAGAACTCTGGTGGTCCTAAGGACAAAGGAAGAACAAGGACTCAAGAAAATAAGGGTAAGTGTTTCACTTGCCATAGGCCTGGTCACTATGCTAGAGAATGTCCCTTCAAGAAGGATTCTCCCGATAGTGATGATAACAACAACAACCGAAGGAATGGGAATCGAAGAAATGACAAATCCAAAGGAAAGAGGAAGGCTCCCTTTGGTGGAAACAATCAACCTTCTAAAAGGTCTAGAAACACCAGGTATGAGGAGTCTAATGCTGTTGATAAAAGAAATGAGTATATTCTTGTATCTGCCCTCTCTGCTACATCTCCGCCCGACACTATGGATGTCTGGCTAATCGATAGTGGTGCCTCAAGACACATCACTGGATTCAAGGAAGCACTCTCTGACATGGTTGAGAGGGATACTAATCTAGAAATTATCCTTGGAGATAATGCCACATATCTCGTGAAAGGGACAGGGACTGTGACCCTCCACTTGTCTCAAGGACAAGTCCTACATTTGCAGGATGTACTCTATGTACCAAAATTGAAGAAGAACCTCGTGTCTATATCAGCCATGGAAGACAAAGGTTTCAATGTGGCATTCACTGATGGAAAGGTGCGCATGTGGAAGAAGAATCTCAAGGAAGCTATCGTGATTGGTTTTAGAGTTGGAACACTCTACCAGGTTGAAGGAAGTCCTCTAGGAGCTATGACATGTGATACTATCCAACAAACTGAACTATGGCACCGAAAGGTTTTGACACCTTCATTACAAGGCCCTTCCCGAAGCAAGGAAGGTGGTGACAGGGATGCCCGATTTTGGAAATAATCATGAAGGTGTATGTAAGGGTTGTGCCGAAGGAAAGCATACAAGGGGACCTTTCCCCTCAAGTGTCACAAAGACATTTGATATTTTGCAACTGGTCCATTCTGATCTATCTGGTATGTTACCCGTGACATCCCTGGGAGGATGTTCTTACTACATGACATTCACTGATGACTTCTCTCGCAAAACCTGGATATACTTCTTGAAGAAGAAGGATGAGGCTTTCATGTGGTTCCGTACCTTCAAAGCCTTGGTGCAAAATATGACCGGAAAGAAGATCAAGATTCCGAGTGGACCCACAATGACCAATAGCCAGCCGAGTCACACTTTATGTGAGAAGCTTATTAAAAGGAGACTATCACACGTAGGCACCGAAAGGTAATGAAAGCATGAACTCCAAGAATAGACTATTGTGGAAGCCGCCAAGTGCGCTATGTGATCTGTGGTCTACCGGCTCTGTGAGAAGCCGCAAATGGCTGTGGTATATTCAAACCGATGCCCTCATTTCGCTCCGGACTCTAAAACTCCCGAAGAGGTTTTTTTTCGGTAAGAAAACCCATGTCTCACGGAATTTTTGGATGTCCCGCTTATTTTCATGTGCCGAAAGAAAAGAGAAGCAAGCCGGATGCCGGAAGAAATAATGCTTTGTGGGGCTGCTGGAGATTTCAAGGCCTATAGAGTCTATGTACCTGGTCAAAAGGAAGTAGAGATATGCCATGATGTCACTTTTGACGAAGATGCTTCCCTGAAGAAAGTAGTAGATCTTCCAAGATCTCAAGAAAATCATGAAGAAAGGCCTGGAAATCAAGAAGAACCGCAGGATGAGACAATGCCTGATATTGAAGGACCAATGGACCCTATTGATCCATCTCCTTCATTGGGAAAGAGACCATCATGGCTCAGGGACACCCTCGAAGATGCTGAGGGTCATGCTGCCCCAAGGGGGACATTCCGAGAAAGCAAGAAGCCGTGTAGATACCAAGGGTATCTAGTTGCCATGAGTACTATTGTACAATCCAAACCTGGATCTTTTGAGGAAGCCGTAAAGCATCAAGTCTGGAAGGATGCTATGCACGAAGAATATGAGTCCATAATGAAGAATGATGTCTGGGATGTGGTCCCAAGGCCGAAGGACAAATCAGTTGTCACCGCAAAATGGCTCTACAAGATCAAACATGGATCTGATGGGAGTGCTGAAAAGTTCAAGGCAAGATTTGTTGCCCGTGGCTTCTCTCAAAAGGAAGGAACAGACTATGATGACATATTTGCACCTGTGGCACGATATACCACCATTCGATCAATCATAGCCCTTGCTGCTACGCAAGGATGACCACCAGATGGATGAAGACCGTTTTCCACAGCAATGGGAAGAAGAGGTAGTGTAAATTAACTTCAGATTTAAAGTTCGGGGATCGAGACACCATGTCTCTGTGTCAAGAAAGCCCTATATGAAGCAAGCACCCGAGCTTGGTACGGAGGATGGATAGTTACTGGACAGCCGTCACCTAAGTAATGTTGATCCGAACCTTTACTCAAGGTTGTACAGTGGGGAAGTATCTCATTCTAGTGTCAGATGTGGATGACCTCTTCCCCGATGGTGCCGACCTCTCTGATTCATCAATGCAAGAGGGAGCTCACAGCCATGGAACAGATGAAGGACCCAGAAATGGACCGATGCACTACTTCCTAGGCCTGGAGGTCTGGCAGAGACCTGGTGAGATTTTCCTTTCTCAAGGAAAATACATTGTGAAGCTTCTGGAAAGATTTGGAATGGTGGACTGTAAGTCCGTGTCGACACCGATGGAACTCAACTTGAAGAAGTTGAGTGGCAGTGCTGCTGGGCCTATCTTGGCCAATCCTACCGAGTATCGTCAACTCATAGGAGCTTTGATGTTCTTAGTGAACACCCGACCGGATATATGTTTTGCAGTGAACACTTTGAGTCAACAGATGGTTGAGCCTCATCATTTTCACTGGGTTGGTGCCAAGAATCTTCTGAGATATCTTCAAGGCACGATAAACCATGGGCTGAGATACATTGCCGGGAGTGTGACACTCCGTGGATATACTGACGCTGATTGGGCTGGCAGTGTGGTGGATCGTAAGAGCACATCGGGATGCTGCTTCAATCTTGGTTCTGCTTCGATCTCATGGATGAGAGCAGGAAGCAAAAGTCGGTGGCTTTGAGCACCGCGGAGGCCGAATACATTGCTGCTAGTATGGCCTGCTGTGAAGCAGTTTGGTTGCGAAAGCTCTTTAGTGAGCTGTTTGGACATGTGCTAGATAACACTGTGATACTCTGTGATAATCAGAGTGGGATTCGTATGACTGAGAATCCTATGTTCCACGACCGATCCAAGCATATTGATATCAGGTACCACTTTATCCGGGATATGGTACAGCGAGGCGCCGTAAGGCTCGATCATATAGGAACTGATGAGCAGGTCGCGGATATTCTCACTAAGCCCCTGGGGAAGGTCAAGCTCCTAACCTTCCGTGAGAGTCTTGGTGTCGTGGAAATACCCTATGATGTGGGTCTTGTTGGACGATGAGCTCTGGGAGTGCTGAGCTGGGGATAGCCTTTCTGAACTATACACTCATAATGCTTCGTCTCATCTGTGATTATTATATTTGTTCACTTACGACTGTGCTCGTGACATCCACCAATGAGCTGGGGCTTCGTGGGAAGTAATTTCTATTTGGCCAATGAGGTTAAAGCGAGACTAGTAGCAAAGGGACCGATGGACGCATCGAGATTGCCGTACTCTCATCTAGGATGGCACTAATGCCCATCCACTGATCCCGGATCGCTTTAGTGAGGTCTGGGACCTCCCGCCCACTTCTGCCCATAACCAACTTTCGGTTGGTTGGAGACTTTGGTGAGTCCGACAGAGGTTTCGAACCTCTGGGCCGCATGTCGCCAGATGACACTTCCAGGATCGAACGCCTCTGCCTGGGCCGTGCAGGCCAGGCAAGCAAGCATGCGGACACTAACATAAACACTGCACTGATCATGGGAGTTGTCCCAGGTTTGCAGAGATGTTAAATTTGGACAACTAGGTCCAAACTCCATGTTATGATGCTCAGATTAAGAGGCTAATATTTTTGTTGGATTCCTCTTTCAGAGAGGTGTAAAATCCATATATAATATGTCTTAATCCGATGAGCATAACATTTATTTTGAATTTATTATTCATAATAAATTATATGTGCAGGTCGGCCTTAAGGTTTCACACCCCCAGCAGATGTGTCACACACCCCAATGATGGATATAAATACAGGCAAAGTTGGAGAGCATTTCACAACAACTCAACACACATCTTCTCTCATCTGATTTAGTACGAGCTCCTTGGAGGACATTTCCAGCCCACACATGTGAAGAAGAAGGACGAATTTCTGTACGAACAAGAGGAAGGACGAATTTCTACAGCTAGGGTTTTGCAGGAAGTTTGACCAGTGTTGACTTTGGTCAACGCATGGTCCGAAAGGGCTGAAAATTGTTGGAGAGTTCGATTTTAAGAGGCCGTACACATTGGCACAGAAATCGAGGTCAAAGGGTTGACCGAACTGTTGATGCGTTGACTTTTAGCTGCTTTGACCATACTTTCTCAAGACAAAATATGACTTTTCCGGAGTTGACTTGGGTTGACTCCTAATTAACCTATATTGGGTATAGCCAGACACATCCTTGCTAAGATCCCGACACTTTCATTGCTGAAGCATCCTGTTGACCGCCGTAACGCACCATCACATTTTTTCTGTTTCTGGTTTGTCATCTATAAGATCCACTTATATGTTCTATCAGCATTTTACTTAACTATTTGTGTGATTGCTGTAAGAAAATTAAAGTTGCTTCAAGCATAGAACATCTACAAAAATTTACAATTCTGCACTCTTAACTATGATTCAAAAACACTTGACTGTGTGTTTAAATTAACTATCTGTACTGCAACAGTAACACAAAACTGTATAGAGAAATACCTTTGGATTCTTCTTGGCTGAGTCTTCACACTATTGGAGAAGCTGCTGCAACTAAGAACTCCTTTCCTTCAGCTTATTTGACCTTCAAATAGCTTGGACTGGCTCTGATACCATGTTGGAATATTGAAAATTCCAGAATTAATAATGGAGAAATTAAACTCTCCCTCTTTAACACAGAGAAATAAATTACACTCTCAGAAGACAGAGTTTTCAACTTAATAAAACAAATTTTTATTCCATAAAAAATGTTTACAAGTTCTTCCTCAACACAGAGGGATTACAACTGTTAGACTGTTACAAGACACAGTTCCAAAACAAAATAAAACTCTTCTTTGTCTTTTTTAAAAAAAAAACTCTGCTGTGAATTTTTCATTCACTGTCTCTGTCTATTAAAAAAAACAACTCTCTGTTTTTTTTATAAAACATACACTGCTATGTATAATTTTAATTCTGCTCTGTAAAAAACAATTGCACCGCTGTGCATAATAAAACTGTTCTGTGTGTGTTAAAAAAAATTACAACGATGTTCTATATATAAACAAAATATCTCAAACTCATTTAATGTCATTCATTGACAAAAAATCACCGCTTGAAAAAACATTTATGGCATCATAAATTATGTCGGCACCGCTTGAAAATCGCATTGAAGTCGAATTTGCATGGTGGCACCGTTTGACAGATTTTCGTGGTGGTGGCGGTGTTTTGGTGGCGCGGGGGCGGAGACACCACATAGTGGTGGTTGCGGGGGCTCCACTCAGCCCGTACACAACTGTCGGGGTGAAACCCCGCAGTAAATTATGGCCGTTGATTTGTGGTCAACACACGATCGGCAAGTCAACAGCGGGGGTTCACCACTTATTAACTTCCGGGCTGGTTGCACTCCCGCTAACCGCTGATCTCCGCCAACCTGCTGCCGATTTAACTCTGCGCCTGTTCATACGTCCTCCCGCCTGTGAATTGATCCGGGCAGTTGGAAATTACATTCCAACATCCTGGAAAGTTTATACTATCAAATTGAAAACTCTACTCATAACATCATCATTATAAGGAGCTATAGGTGCTGTTAGTCTCATGATGTTACTGAGACATGATGCAACTAGATTTCTAACCCATTCACGAGATTCTTCCAAGAACTCATGTCGTATGAGAGCAAGCATAGCTGGTTTCAGAGCCCAGATTAGTTTCTTCCCTTCTAACTGTCTCACTTTGGAAATGATTTCATCTAGTTCATCAAGTTTGAAAAGAACCTTCCATGTGACCTTCATGTGTTTTAAATCTGTTCCAAGTGCATGGATTTTGTATCCAATTTCCTCCCCTTTCTGCAAATCTCTTGGTTGTTCTTTTTGAAGAATGGCATAGATCCCTCTTGAAAATGGTTTGCTGTTCAATTTTGTTTGATGGTCTACTAATGCAAGGTAGTTCAAGGAACCAATTTCTGCGGTTAATTTCCTCAGTTTGTTTATGAATTCCTCCATGGTTTAGCCCAATTAAATCAAGTATATTAAGTTGACCCAACCTCTAATTAACTTTACATGACATCAATAATCAACATACTCAGACTATGACTATACCACACACATAGCAATGTAGGGCTACTATAACATACCAATATAATCATTCAACCAACTCATATAATACCTTGCCACAATAAATTTAGCTTTGACAAATAAATTAGGTTCTGGCAAATAAATTGGGCCCCTGTAAATAAACTAGGCTCTAGTAAATAAATTGGGTTCTAGCAAAATTATTTTCGCACAACAAGATGAATTCATCCTAGAAAAATAATTTCAACCATGGGCTTGCCAAAGCAAGCCAAATAATCCTGGGTGAGAAAAATGCTCCACTAGACGCAAGGAAATGATCGCTCCTTAAGCTCTGTGCTGACCCTGGAAATTCTCAGTGGTTTGAACATCGCGATAAAATCGCGATGTTCTGAAAAAATCGCGCTTTTTTCAACCAAAAGATTAAATCGCCGATTTTTTCAACGATTTTTTGAAAAAATTGCCATCGCCAAAAAATCGTGATCCGTACAGTAAAAGTCGTGGGGTTTGGAAACAATGACTTTTATATGCAATTTTCATGTTTTTGTTCTCATTTTTGCAGTGAAAGGTTTCCTAAGGAGAGCTAAGGAGTGAAGGAGAGCTAAGGAGGAAGAGAAGTGATCTACAAGGGCAGGAGTGGACAAAAGTGAAGGATTTTAGCAAGCCAAGCCAACAAAAATCGAATTTGGACCAAGTTATTCCGGCAAAACGTTTTTTCCAGGTATGGGCATCAAATTTGACTCTTTTTTTGTTTTTTTCTTGTTCTTCCATGGGTTTCTATCACCCATGTATTTTTCATCATTTGTGATTGCATTTGGTTGTGTTTTTTTTGTTTTATTGAGAGGAGAGGGTTTATTTTGGTCAAAAATGCAAAAAATTGGCTGTTAAATATATATATATTTTATTTTATTTTATTTTTTTATTTTTATATTTCTTCTTGTGCTCTTAGTTTCTTTCCATTATTTTTGCTTGTGTTTCAACATGTATTTTTTCCCATTATTTTTGCATTGAGTTGAGGGTTTTTTGTTGTGAAAAAAATCAAAATGTTGTGTGTAAAATTGTAATTTTTTAATTTTATTTTTTAACTTGCAATTTTTCTTGTGCCCTAGGTTCAAATTTCAACATTCAAAGTTCAAAGTTCATCTTACAGTAAAACTCAAGAGTGAAGAGTTCAACAAATTTGCAAACATGCCAAGGAAATTGGATCCTTTATGGGAATTTGGTGAACCTGACCAGGGGTTTGACCGATCAAACTTGAGTTGCAAGTTATGTGGTCACCACATGACAGGGGGGGTATACAAGTTGAAATACCACCTGGCACAAATTCTTGGACGTGAAGTAGGCCTTTGCACAAATACCAATCCAGAAATAATTAGAAGAGCCATCAACTCATTGGAAGAAATAGAAACAACTAAACTCAGCAAGGCAGCTCTACAGAGTCAAATATCAGGGTTTAGAGTTGACCATGAGAGTGGTAGTGCTTCTTCAACATCAACATCTTCTACAGCCAACCCCGTAGCTGCCTCCTCATTTTTTGTTCCTAGAACCACTCCCGGGGCACAGCCATCTATCTCCTCACTTATTACAAAAAGGGAGAAGGAAGAAGCTAACAGGTTGTTGGGCAAATTGTTTCTTTGGAGTGATATTCCTTTCACTGTTGTCAGGAAGAATCCATTTTATCAGGCTACGATTGATGCTATCGCTGTTGTTGGCCTAGGATACAAAGCCCCTTCATATGATGACTTTAGAGGGCGCATTCTTCAAAATGAGAAAGTTGACTGCACCAAGAGATTGGAGGAGTTAAGGGCATCATGGGATGTCACAGGATGCACTGTGATGTCAGATGGTTGGACTGATCAAAGGGATAGGACCTTTATTAACTTCTTGGTCAGTTGTCCCAAAGGGACAATGTTTATGAAATCTGTTGATGCATCTGCACATGTCAAA
Organism: Pinus albicaulis; assembly: GCA_034641835.2. Lineage (NCBI taxonomy): Eukaryota > Viridiplantae > Streptophyta > Pinopsida > Pinales > Pinaceae > Pinus > Pinus albicaulis. The sequence goes on from JAXQQM020074150.1 coordinate 99,788, forward strand.
GATGTAAGATTATTATGTGATTTATTGGATGTGTTCATTCTGGAGGTGGGCCTCCAAAATGTTGTTCAAATCATAACGGACAACGATGCAAACTATGTTTCTTCTGGCAAGATGCTTATGGAGAGGCATCCGAGTATATTTTGAACACTTTGTGCTGCACATTGCCTTGATTTGATGTTGGAGGACATCAGAAAGATTGATTTTGTCAAAGATATTGTAGAATCATCAAAGAGCATTACAAAATTTATATATAATCATGCATCTGTGCTTCATTTGATGAGAACATTCACCAACAAAAAGGAGTTGGTGCGGCCTGCTATTACATGATTTGCCACTAGTTTCATATCTCTTCAATCCCTCTTGAATTCTATGTGGGATTTGAAGAGAATGTTTCTTTCAGAGGAGTGGCGTGTTTTGACTGTTAGTCGCAAACCAGAGGAAGAGGCCATCTGCAGGTTGGTGTCATATCAGGAAAGTGGGAGTGCAAGAGGTGTGCAGCGTTACTGAACCTTTAGTAAAGGTTCTTATATTCGTGGATGGAGAGAAGCCCGCAATGGGCTACTTGTATGAGGCCATGGATAGGGCCAAAGAAGTTGTTCGCAGCTACTATGATGATAAGGGTGATGAGGGGTTTCAGAAACAACTTCTTTTATGGGAAGTGATTGATGACCGATGGAACAACACACTCCATCGTCCCATTCATGCTGCAGGGATCTTCCTGAACCCCGGATTTGCTTGCTGTAGTTTCCTATTTGATGCTGAGGTCATGGATGGCTTTTTCACTTGTGTTCAGAAGATGGTGCCAACTCCATCAGAACGTGCAAAGATATCCAAAGAAATGGAGGTATACAGAATGGCAGGTGGCACCTTGAGCTTCGACATGGCTGTCCAGGATAGGACTACTAAAATGCCAGGTAAGATTTTCATTATTTTAAAAATTTTCTTATGTTTGTAACTTTATAAATTATAAGTTTATCTTATTTGTTGTAACTTGTAACTTGTAGATGCATGGTGGAGGAGCTACGGTGGTAGATTACCAAAACTCCAAAAACTTGCCATTAGAATACTTGGCTAAACATGTAGCTCTTCAGGATGCGAGCACAACTAGAGTGTATTTGAAAAAATACACACCAAAAGGCGCAACAGGTAACAAACTTAAAATATTCCAACTGATTTTTTGAATTCATTAAATATTTTTTTAAAAAAATATTTAATTTATTAATTTATGACCCTAGTACAGGTTGGAGGCCCAGCGCCTCAATGACATGGTTTACGTTTACTACAATCTTAGATTGTCAGTGAGACAACTTGAGAGGACACCTGATATGGAAGCCATCTCTTTAGATGCAATTGACACCACTGCTGAATGGAGGGTTGAGGCTGAGAGGCCTGTCATGGAGTCAGCCCCTGATTGGATAGAGCAGGAGGTAGTGGAGGGGGAGGAGGACGAGGAGGAGGAGCAACAGCAGGAGGAGCACGAGGAGCAGGAGGAGGAGGTGACACCACCTACCACTGCTACCGGTAGAGGACGTGGTCTGCCTCCTTTAGCTCCTAGTGCTTCAGGTTCTTGTTCTGGTGCTTCAGTTTCTACTTCTAGAGCACAACAAAGTCCATTGCCAGCCACGCCAGCTTCTTCATCTAGAGGGAAAGGCAAAGCTGTTTCATTTTCTCGCAAGAGGGGCAGAGGAAATCAATAGTATAGGACCATAGGTTATATGGTGCATTGACATTCCTTTGTATATGACATTATGACTCATGATATGAGATACATTATTATATTTTTTGTTGATATTTTGAGGCTGAGTTGACTCTTGAGACTCAGGACTTAGTATTCAGGACATGATTTAGTTTTATGTGTGATGTAGCACTAGACATGATATTGCACATCTTATATATTAGTTTTTTTTCATATTTATTTGTCAATGCATTTATTTTATGCTGTGGATGCTTTAGATATTAAAAAAATTGAAAAAAAATGAATATTTTTGTATGTGTCGATTTTTTTTCCGATTTTTACCGATTTTTTCTCTATTTTTACGATTTTTTTCCGATTTTTTCCCCTCGACGATTTAATCCGATCGCGATTTTCAAAACATTGGAAATTCTACGCTGGCTGGAAGGAACACCTATTTGAGCCTCCAAAAGTGCTTAGAAAATTCTGCCAAATTAATCTTGGGCTCTCCACCAAAAACCCAAAAAAACCGAGAAAGGATTTTGGGAAATTCTACCGGCCACCCAGGACCCAAAATTTCAGCTCACTCCTTCCCCACTAATTGCCAAATAATTTTGTATGTTTGGAGCACCAAAACTCCCCCTAAAATTTTGCAAAATTAGGAGCCAACTCTTTGATCCCTGGATGACAAAACCCAGAAATGTTTTGGTCTAATTCCAACCTCCCAGAATTACCCAAAATGGGTGCAATTACCAGTTGAATAATAAAATGTACTGCCTAACAAAAAGGAGATTCTTGGCTTGAATACTGCCTAGAAAATTCTACAAATTTAACCACGGTCTCCTCTCAAAAAACCCACAAAACCCCAAAAAAATCTTGGGTTGATTCCGGAAGATACAAAAAGTCCCAATTTAGTGCAAGTCTTCTACTCTGCCCAACTATGCACACTGCTCCAACTAAGATAAATTTGTACCACAATGCTCCTACACATCAGTCCAATAAATTCACTGCAAAATCACCGACTCAAATGAGATAAAAAACCTCCAAAAAATAAATCACACAACTACAACAATTATTTTTCAGAAAATAGTTTAGAAATTTTAATCCACAAACTTGGCTCCCTTATACGTCAATATGACAACTTTGATTTTAACCCACAACTGGCCAAAATCATTCTCTAGTTTCTCTGACAAAAATATATATTTTTGCAACAAAATGATGTCTTCGACAAAAAGAATTTGACACCTTCAAATTAAACCCTCAGCACTTTGTGAAAGAGACTTTGTAGAATAGCTAACGTCCATGTTGGTAGAAAAATTTGATCTTTCTATCTCCATAAATAATCTATTTTGGCACTTCCAAAATAAACCTCTGCAATTAAAACCCTCCAACAATAATCACTGCAATTGGAAACTGAAAAACCCGCAGGTTGAACCAAGACCAAGGCTCTGATACCACTGTTGTCGAAAAGATTCTGTTGGGCGAAGCTGCAAACACTATGGTCTATGTTCAAAACAAGACCCCTCATTAAGCCCTTGGGTGACAAGACCCCTGGAGAAGTATATGTGTGAAGCTCGATGTTGGACATCTGAGGATCTTTGTCTGGCCCATGTACTTTCTGTTGGAGAATGCCTTAGGGCAGTTGTTAATTCAATTTTTTTTAACCTTAATAATTGCTTGTGAACTTTATTTATCGTCTTGTGTTTCATTATTAGATATTTTCATTAAACAATTATCAAGAGCAAAAATAATAAAGCCAATGGACACAGGATATAGGCTCCAAGCCAAGGAAAACCCCCTCCAATGGGAAAACCCAAAATTAATCTCTTCTCTTCGTATAAAATCTGCTTCAAATGAGAAAATGAAGACCCAAACACTAGACTAAGTCCTCCTCCAAGCACCAAGTTAGATCTTCAAGAAGTCCTTCCAATTAGGTTAAAGGCCAACCCAGACAACAAGAGTCAATCCTGCTTCAACTAGCTTCCAGCTTCAACTTTGGTCCCTAATTTCGACCTGTGACTTCGACCTGCAACTTCAGCCTTGCACTTGCTCGTAGCCTTCTTTGGCTTCAAATATTAATCTTTTTGCACAAATTTCCGGACCTACAACTAACTAGATTTGAAATTTCAGCCTTTGTAGCTACAACAAAAATCCTAAAAATCTCGAACGTGTGAGAGAACAAACTCAAAACCAAACTTTATTCCTTCTTTTTGAGTTCTTCTTGCTTTCTAGACCTTAGCTCTTGCTTCCTTGATGCTCCTTGCTACAAATTGAACTTCTTGATGATGAGAACGAATTAATGTCAAATGAGGTTGATGCTGCTTTTATTTATACACATTTGTGGGGTTTGAATACCCTTCTTTAGGCCGACTTGTGCTTGGAGGCTCATAGAACATTCTAGTCTCAAAATCAATATATTTTACATGTTACAACTTGCCCATTAAGGTCTTATACATTTGATACTCTTTTGACTAAAAAAAAATTATTCTTTTGACATGACAAAAGTTAGAAGCATGAAAAACATGCTTTGCCTAGATGACCATCAAAATGGAGCATGAACCCATGCTTAAAACAATATTTTTCTTTCTTATTTTTCTTGTAACATGTTGTCCTCCAAATCAGGGGAGCCATTGTCTTCAAGGGCATTAGATAGAAGTTTTTTTTGCTTAAGCCAACCATAATTTCCTTGTGTCAAGGAAGGAATAAATGATTTCATCATAACATATTCATATTATTTCCTCAAAATTTCAAATGTATTACAGATACAAAGGGAAAATGAGAGGAAGGGTATCTTTATTGATAGGAAACAACCTCAACTTCTTTTGGCATTAAAATAATATCTTCCTAAGTCAAATCCCCTAATCTAGCCTATGGAGGGGGTAAAACCCCCCTTTCTTAGTTAAATAACCTAAAAATTACAGTGTAATACCTTTACCTTTCAATATACATGTACAATAACCTGTTTGGAAGAAGCCCTCGAAGATGAAACACATCATTTGCTCATAACATCCAATCACCAAAAGTCCTTCAACACATGCTCGCTTTCTTCAATAGTGACAACATGGCATCTAAGTCAGTGCTTAGTTCCCAAAATCCACTTCCTTTGCCAATCATGGCAATAACTTTAATTTTTCCTTTAATAATGGATGTGAGAGCTCCAAGTGGGTTCTTAAGTCTTTAAAATGATAATGTCACCCAACATGCTGTTGAGAATTTTGGAGGACTTAAGGTTAATACAAATTCTCTTCTTGATGATTACTTGTGAGCTTGCTGTGTTGCTTATGTCTTCTCTTTAGTTAATCTTTCATCAAGTCAATTATCAAAATTGCACAGGACACAAATGTTAGGCAAAAGTAACACTTTTATTGTGGGAAGGTAAATCACAGATTTACCTTCCTTACTTTACACTTCAGAATTCTAATCATTCTATACTGTCATTTATCTGTACTTGCATCCTTCCTTTATCGTATTGTGTTCCGCACTGTAATCTATCTATTCATAAAAAGATCATCGTTTTACGCACTCCATATCATGTCTTATCCACATTGTATTCATTGAATTAACTGCACTGTATGTTACGCACTTCATATCATGTTTTATCTGCGTTGTATATCACGTATTATCCGCACCTTTATATCATGTATTGACCACACTTAGTTTCATGTATTGTCCGCACTATCTTTACAAAGAAAACCTGCACTTTTATCTCTGAGATCTCTAATTGCTTGTTATTCTAATCATGACAGCACATCACACACACACACACACATATATATATCTTTTAAGCAAGCCGACCATATAGTTATGAGTTAGACTGACTAGTTTCATGGTGAATGAGGCCGACTAGATTATGATGAATTCCATGCGTTGGAGAGCTATTTCTTCACTGCGTTTAAGGGTTGTCTTCCATCATTGCATTGAGATTTGTTAGCTTCTTTCACAAGGTCTTGGAGCATACTAAATACAATCTTGCTCATGAAGCCCATGAAGCAAGTACACTAAAAATACATTTGTATTTACTTTGCCTTCTTCTTTTCATAAATACATATTCACATAGTCAACATGAAGACCGACCTAGTTACACTTTTCAACACTCCCTCTTAACTAGGGAGGTATTCATATAGGTACATGGTCACTTTCAAATTGAAGAATCTCATAAGAAGAATCAGATTGGTAATCACATCTGTATAGCATCATATCAACTAGCATTGTCCTAGTGCAAGGCTTTGACTAATAGCCCCATCTCTCAACAAGACAATGGGCTACAATGCTGGAGAGACACATGACTAATAGACACCATAGTCATTGTCTCTCCAAGGTACATACCCCACCTAGATGTTTCCAGAGTATGGCCTTTTTGGACTATTCTTCTCTTGGGTAGCTAGCCCTCAAAGAATATTGGTCCACGACTACTCTTATCTTGAATGCCCTATCTCATTCTCAAAGAGTATCGAATGCCAGATGATTACCCAATCCAACATTCTGTCTTCCAGGTGAGGACTAGAATGATGTGTCTATCCATTCCCTTCACATGGCCTTCACTAAGATTTACGGCTGTTAGTCTTGGTCTAGTGCATGACACATGTAATAGAGAATCACATACGTCACTCCCTCTTAACACAGGAAGGACATACTCCAAGTTTCTTCCAAGCAAGAAACTTACCACCAGGGTCCCTCTCAACCAGGGTCCTGCAGTAGCAATCCAGCTACTTATGAAGAATTCCTCCCCTCGATGTCATGGATTTCGATATTGAGGAATCTTCAACTTTTGGCTTCATAGGGCATAGATCATCCATCACTTCCATCTTGAGTCATGTCAGCTATCAGAGAGTGATTCATCAGACTTCCTTTATCTGGTCCATTGTTATGCCATGCTGCTTTCCTTTGAATCATTTCCAAGGATCATACATCCTTTTTCATGATTAGCAGCCCTGCACAAATTCATCCAGATAAACAGATTCATATTAACGAAAGTTACCTTAGTGATGATCTTTCAACATGACATCTTCCTGTAGGCATCGACATCCTTCATACAAATTGACACATCTCCTAATGATATGTTTTTGCCGAGGGTCTTTATCTTTCCCAGACTTCCATCAAAGTCTACATATCTTTCCAGGAGATCTTTTAGTCACATCTTCTTGGTCTCTGGATGGTAACTGCCTCTTGACATGGTTGCATTTCATGATCTCTTCCTTTCTGCGCATTCTCCATTCCCAGGAACTTACACATTTTCCAGTTCCTTCATATACAGCCACCTCATTTTTCATGAGGACATATTATGTTGATTTCATCTGTCTTGTGCATTGAGGGATACTTCTCCATAGATCATACTTCTAAGTACAGAAGTCCGTTACTTGCAACCATATAACATGACATCACAGCATCCAATGTCAGCATATAAATATATACATACCTCATACCTTTTTCCCTTGAGTCATCCTATAGCAATTTTTTAAGAATGAAGAGCTTCATTCCCTCGGCTTGTTTCATCAATATGTCATCACATCCCAGAAGTATGTTTCCATGATGACCCTTGCTCTTGATGACTACTTTCTATTAGTAAAGTTTGTCAAAGAGGTTTTTCCCAGAGCTGATTCACCAGGAGCTCCTGCCATGCTTCGATCAGGATGCTACATTGCTTCCTATCATATAACCAACATAAATCAATTCCTTATTCATAAGTTTACTTGATTTTCCTTGAACTGGTACCTTGTGATTGGACTGTTAATTCAGGTCTTCAAGGCTTGAGACTTCAAGTTCCCTCCAAACTGAATACTTATATCAGTTGTAGATACCTCAGATCTTAGTAGATCAGTTATTCCAAGATCCTTTAACGTACTGCTTCACTGTATATACATATCACTGAGAATCCTTCTTTTGAAATCAGAAGTCATGACTATGACTGTGATTTACACCGAAACTCCTTCTCTGAAGTTGCTCCAAAGGTGCCTTCAAATTTGTTTAAGACTCCAAAACACTTTTCTCAAAACTCCCAAGAAATTGTTACTATGTTGCTCCAAAGAATGCCATAATCATGTCATTTATCAGTCTTCACAATACAATAGATCCAAGCTGAGTATAAGTTTGCAATCATGCCACTAATTCGAGCTATAAGACAACAATCCGAGCTCCCCAGTAGTCACTGCCCACAGGTCCTGAAAAAGAATGATCACGAGTTCAGAGATTGTTGTAAGTCCGAGCTTGGATGAGCTTTCAATAAGGACTGTAATCTCTGCAATCCAATAAATCCGAAGTGCTATAGGTGGTCCAAGCTCTCCTAATCACAGATCCGAGGTGTATTTCATTGGTCCGAGGCTATTGTTTTGAGGCTTAATTCTACAGGTCCGGGCCTTTATTTCAGAGTATAACGGAGCCTCCACAGATGTAATATATATGAGCCTTTCGAATGTATAACCGAACCTTGTTATGACAGGTTTGGGGGTGTAATACTGCCACAACTCCAAGGTACCACAAGTTCGAGTTATGTCTTCTAGGCAGTTGTACGAGGTTTGTTTCCCTTCACTGGCTGTTTTAGAAGACTGCCCAAACGATACACCACAAAACTGTTCCCTTCTCTGTGGTATGTAACTCCAAGGTCCGAAGTGTTGTAGGATGGTATTATAACAAATCTCCCACAAAACTTATCACTGCTCATACGATAATCTTAATATCTTCCTCGGCCTCCTGTTTATACCTCTTCCTTGTCTCTAAAATCTTCACAGAATTTCTTTACTGAAATGCTTGCTGAGATTAATATAGAGTTGTTGTTGACTGTGATCTAATCCTTAAGTGCCACTTATATGCCCTTCTTTGATTGCCACCTTAGCTCCGATACCATGTTGAGAATTTTGGAGGACTTAAGGTTAATACAAATTCTCTTCTTGATAATTACTTGTGAGCTTGTTGTGTTGCTTATGTTTTCTCTTAGTTAATCATTCATCAAGTCAATTATCAAAATTGCACAGGACACAAATGTTAGGCAGATTTAACACTTTTATTGTGGGAAGGTAAATCACAGATTTACCTTCCTTACTTTACACTTCAGAATTCTAATCATTCTATACTGTCATTTATCTGTACTTGCATCCTTCCTTTATCCATATTGTGTTCCGCACTATAATCTATCTATTCATAAAAAGATCATCGTTTTACGCACTCCATATCATGTCTTATCCGCATTGTATTCATTGAATTATCTGCACTGTATGTTACGCACTTCATATCATGTTTTATCTGCATTGTATATCACGTATTATCCACACCTTTATATCATGTATTGACCACACTTAGTTTCATGTATTGTCCATCTTTACAAAGAAAACTCGCACTTTTATCTCTGAGATCTCTGATTGCTTGTTATTCTAATCATGACGACACATCACATGTATATATATAGCATATCTCTTTTAAGCAAGCCGACCATATAGTTATGAGTTAGACCGACTAGTTTCATGGTGAATGAGGTCGACTAGATTATGATGAATTCCATGCGTTGGAGAGGTATTTCTTCACTGCGTTTAAGGGTTGTCTTCCATCGTTGCATCGAGATTTGTTAGCTTCTTTCACAAGGTCCTGGAGCATACTAAATACAATCTTGCTCATGAAGCCCATGAAGCAAGTACACTAAAAATACATCTTTATTTACTTTGCCTTCTTTTCATAAATACATATTCACATAGTCAACATGAAGACCGACCTAGTTACACTTTTCAACACATGCAACAAGAAAAATTAGTGATCACAATACCCCTCTTGCAATTCAAGTGAACCATCTAAATAGGGGTCGGCCTCGATCCTTAACATAGGTCAACTCCATGCTTTCCAGCACCCCTATTCATTGCAAACCCAACTACAAGTAAGCTTGAGCCCATTCAACACAATTTGGCTCGCCATCCTTATTTAGATTAGACATCTAAGGTCGGCGTAGAAGTGCTAGGCCAGGTCGGCCCTACAAATTTTGTCTCAACATTTTACACCTATATATATGTATGTATAAATTCTCCTATATTTACAAATGAAAACACTCCTGTACTATGGTTGTGCCTTCTTTTATTTTCATTGCTGTTTAATACATCAGGGCTTGATTCAAGTTTGTATATATAGTATCTCCAACACAACTTATGTATTCCAATAACATGATTCAATACAATATGGGTCCATTTGATTAGTAACCCTATGTCAAAATAGAGTGTCTAGTGCATGTTTGTATATGGCCCTGAGACAACCATTGGATATAACTCATTCCCTTACATCTTACAACCTCTTGCTCATGGTAACTTTCTAGGTGATTTTCTCTCTCATTACGTTCATTTTTGACATCTTAATTAGGAAGTTGGCTTATCTGACTTTAGATAATGATACAACTGTGTTGCAAGGATTTATCATACTCAAACTCTCCTTTAAATTTTAAAGAATCCATTGGAAACAAAAGGGATGATTCCCTAAGCATAAACTTCAAGATACTTCAACAAGATAATGACGCCCTAGTGACTCTAGGTGAGAGAGAAACCAAGTACAAATGAGTAGGTAAGAGAGAGAAGTTGACTAGTACACTCCTCTAGATTACTTATCTACACAATAGTGAAATAAGAGTGAACACAATGATCATCTCCAACATTTTCTTTTTCACAAGGGCAATCTCCATCAAAGATGTCCCTCTCCCATGTATAACTTGTCTTAGCGTTTCCTTGTAAGCCGTAGTGAACAAAAACAAGAAAATAAGTACAAAGAGAAGAGTATGATGATGATAGTGATGAGACGACTTTCTCCTTCCTTTACATACATAGGAGTATGGGAGGCCAACAACACAATGTGAGCCCAACAACTTATAAGAAATCTACAAATAAATCCTTTGTAGGCCAACACAAGTGAAGTCAAAAGTCCACACAGATTCCATTGCTCTTCTTAAGCCATGCACTCCTTTGGCTCCAATCCTTGCACACACATTGTTGTAACTTAGGACTCTCTATGCCAAATCCAAGCCTCCCTCCAAGAATCCGAGCTACCCTGTGCTATCTAGGCCTTGTTCCCTTCTCCAAAATGCACAACATTACCCCAAAATAGGGCGTCCTCCAAGCAAGCAAACCACTCCATGAGGCCATCATAAAGGATTCCTCTCAACTTGTCAAGAGAACTTCAACATCCTAGCATATGTTGAGCATTGATCTCCAATGTGCATAGTGGATCATCTCCTATGTGTCAATCCATCTTAGACCATTTGAGGGTTGAATCTCATTAAGCCTAAGTCACATGGTTAGGGTTTGAGTTCGGGTTCGATAATGATTAGGTTCGGTTCGAGTTTGAATTTTTTGATGCAGTTCACCATTAGGTTTGTCTATATATTAAGTTTAAAAAGAAATATAGGATAAAATAGTAAGATATCAACATCAATAAACATAAAAAATGCTATCATGAACATGGAAATTGCAAGGATAGATTATAAGCTTGAGTTGTGACATGAGCTTATGAGTTTTGATTTATGGACTTGGTCAATGGCTATGAGGTTGGTTGAGGTTCGCCGAACCTCTAAATTTTTTTAAGGTACCTCTAAATTTTTTTAAGGTTTGCCAAATTTGAACCTCAAGGTTGAGGTTCGACGAACCTTGTGACATAACATTAAGCTACCCCAAACATGTAAACACTTTTGGAGTAACCTAAAAGCTAGCAATTACCTTTCCAACTTCTTGTTGAGTCTGTTGATTTTCTAGTTTAATTAGGGTTAACACAATATTTCTAAAATTTTGATAAATACTTTTGAGGTAGATATTATTTTATGTTATTTCAATATATCATTCAATAATTCCATAGTAGAATAGTAGAGATCACAATGAACAAAAGAGAGACAAGATGTACCCTCGGAAAACCCACTACGGAGAAAAACCTAACAACCTTTACAATAGAGAAATTCTTTCTATTCAATATGAGACACACCTAGACCTATGATAAAACCTGGTCTTCTCCTCCAAGTCAAGTCACCCAAACTGATCCTGCACTTTGTTCTACTTGTTTGATCCAAAAATTTTGGCTCCCTAGCAACTGCCAGTATCTCAGAATTTCCGCCCCCAGAAACTGCCCATAAACAATACGAATCACAGTGAGAGACTTCTATCCACGTGCGAGTTGATGAGAGAGGAGAGAGAGAAACTCAAACTTCTTTCTTTGTCTTTCTTCGTCCTTCTTGACCTCCTTCGCTTGCCCATAAGTTGTCTTGAGTGAGGAATGCGAATTTATCAAATGAGGAGCTTGAGCTGCCTTTATATAGAAGTCTATCTAGGGTTAATAAACATGTGGAGGGAAGCTGGATGAACCCTCTTTGAGCCCCCCATGGATAGTCATTTGTTATCTAATGATAGGAAAGACCTCCCCTATCCCAAATCCTCCTTTTTAGAGTTTTCTATTGTGGTTCTTAATCTTTAACTGGCAACTTTTCTCCCTTCCACATCTAGTTTAGCTTTTTGCACCTTTTGAGATAAACTACTCGCTACATTTACAACTTTGGAATCCTATCTCCCACGGGGTTTGTTTATCAAGGAAAATCATTCAAATCTTTAAGTTTTTTGAGGACATTGGATTTTTCTATGGAGTTTGAGTTCTTTGTGGTGAGGTCCTTTGAAAATTTTCTACTAAATGATCCATCTTTATTGATGACTTGGAGTAGGGGTTTGGATTATTTTTAAGCATGCCATTTTTTGTCAAACCACTCGATGTTTCCCTGATTGGAATTGTTTTTGCACTTAACCTCTTTGACATCATGTTTTTGGTATTTTTTTTTTCTAGGTAATATATCCAAAGGAAAATTGTTATGCATTGTCCCTCATTATGATGATGGTACCTATTATAGCAAATTCTCACACTTATTGAGGTAAAGTTTGAAAGCTCAAATGTGAAACCAATTGCACCTCAAAGGGGGCCACTATCACCTATAGCTAGCTCTCCTTTGAGTCAACATGGTTTATTCCTGGGATAGGATTGTTAGGGCTTGGTAGTTCCAAGATCATGGGTGATGGAGGATAGAAGGCCAGTGCCTTGGTTTGTCAATAACTATATATTTTTTAGCGGGGCATATGGAGTCAATGAATCAAACAATTAGGGATTTCTTGGAGTGATAAATAAATCCACACACGCTAGTGCAAATGGTCTAATTTAGCTTCTGTTTTGAGATCTAGGGTCTTGACTTCTTTAGATGATTAAGGGAAAGAAAAGTTATCTCTATTCCTCAAATGCTTGGAAGAAGGGTGTAACTCAACACAGGACAATGAAGCAAATGCTTGATAAATTAACTTAGCACATGGACATTTATTCCATTGGACATAATACTAGGATGAGGCAAATAAACTAATTTCACAATGCATCATCAAAGATCCAGTATAATCATCCATGAAAAAATATCATATCACATCACTATTCTAGCCACAAAAAGTATCTTAACTTATCCATCCATAACCAAATTATAAGAGAGAAAAATAACATAAATGTCAGACATTCCAAAGTATTTCTCCCCCAAATCCAACCATGCGAAAATGAGAGGAAGTGCAACTCTATTTATAGAGGAGATGGAGATGCTCAACTGCCCTCACATTAATTAAAATGTTAATTCCCTTGGATAAAATCCCCTATTCTAGCCTATTGAGGGGTGACAGGTTCTCCTCTTCAATTAATTAATTTAAAATACACAATTTTAGGGGCATTCATCCCACATGTATAAAAATTAAAGGGGCAAAGCCCTCAACAATGACCCATATCCCCAAGTAAAGGGAGAAGGGGGTGCTTTGGGACAACATCCATTCTCCAAAGGCCCTTCAATGCACAAGTGATCTTCAATTAGTCTTCAAAATCTGCCATGAAACCCTCCAAAGTGGACACACAATCCCCCAAGTGGTATGGCGATGACCTCTTCTACAAGTGTGTAAAAATGACTTCAAAACTACCAAGGACTTGCCTTTCTTCCTTTGACAGGAAAATACATGGGCTCCCAAATGAACACTCAACCATTCCCACTCGAACAATGGGTCTCCGGTAAGCCACATAAGCAAGCAACACCCCATCCATATCATTGATGTTAAATGCATCATACTTCCAATTGGCAATACCCAAGCATTTGCTTATCAATACACTGTTAAGGTGTTAACATTGCTACAACAAGGAACACTATTGAATTGCGACCTGCAGGTGTCTATCAACAACACAAAAATTAGCCAATAGCCTACAAGCCAGTGCCCCATTCATGCTGTTGTTAAAACATAATTTGTAGCTATTGTTTCTTACACATCCATTCTATTAGGCTAATTTTCTCCAACTGTGACCAAAAACCTAAAGTAGATATCTTTTTTGAGCAGGCTAATAGATGTAGGCTTTAAATATACATATGGTATGATTTAAATCTATTGAAATCACTTCAATACACAATCATACACTAGGTCTTCGAGGACAAGAAAAATGCTACCATATTCATATCTAAACCTGAAGAATGAGAACTAGGAAATTCTTTCCTCCCATATTATTCATTTTGAGTCTTCCTCCCTTTTAGCATCTACAACAGTTAACAATATGTCCTTGATATCGTAATCAGATTCTACCTTCACATATAAAACTTCATTCAAGTCAGATGGTTTTGCGTTGCTTTCCAAACCATTAACATAATCATCAAAGAATATCTATCCACAGACTCCCACCATTTTAAGGCAATCTCTATATCGTTGACATGGAATTCTTCATAATCATGTGTTTCAATCTACTTAGGATCTTTCTCATTTCACCAATTTTTGTAAATTGAGGTTTCAACATGCAAAATTACTGAAGGTAATTTTGCACCAAGTATGCGAGTAACAATACCTAGGGTAAACCCTATATTCTTAGGGCACAAGGTTGGGTTAACAATAGGGCTTAAATCCATTATAACAATATACTCTTTAAGGGCTCAACATGTCACTTGTCGGAATTAAACTTGGGTGGGTACGATAACACTTCCTCTTACCCACTCGAGCTATACCTAATTGACCGAGATGTTATATTCTTGCTATTGTCATTTTTCGTTGTTTTATAGCTCTCAAGCCACATTTAGCCACTTTTATAGCGATGTCTTATGCCCTTGAGGATTCAAAGGCGACTGTAATTTCTTCCATTATATCAAAATTTCCTTTAGACTTAAGGTGTTTTACATCATAGGCTAGTTATGCTTATATATAGTTTTTTTCCTTGCTTGGAGCAACCTTTGTGCTTTCACTCTGTATCTCACATTATTGTACCTAGAGGATCGTTTGACCTATTTATGATCATTTTTTCGACATAAAAAAACTTATCTTAATATTTTTTTTGCCAGCAACCATTCTTATTGCTTTCAAACCTATATTGTGTTCTATTTATTGTAGTCTCTCCATAAATGTCTTATTTCATAATAATTGGCATACCGAAATGAAATGTTCCAGTTATGAAAGTTTTGAGTAAACTTCCATGGGATGATGACATTTTCACCCATACAAGATGCACATATGTTGTTTCCTTTTGGGCATCAAACTTTGGTTTACACCTCTTAAGTTCTAGTAAGGATAGTTCCTAATGTCACCTTTTCCTTTCGATTTTTTTTTCACATTGTAGTATACCATAATATTCTGTTCCAAGTTCTTTCTATCCATGCATGCAATGTTCCTTTCAAAACTTGTTTCCTCATGAATTTCCCTTTTAGGGGTTTTTCCATTTAGGAAGTGATTTCTTCCATCCCTAGGTCCTCCCCTAATACTAGTCTCACATTTTCCTTTATGGTTTTGATGCACTTCTTCTTGCGTTTTCTCTCTAGAAAACGTAGTTTCTCCCAATTTTCCTTTTTCTTGTTCTCTTCCTTTGCACCACTTGATATTAGGGCCATAACTCATGTTTTGAAACTCCCACTGAACAAAAGATTTTTTGGAATGTTCCCTTACCCCACTCTACTAATGTTAGTAATGAGCTTCATTCATCAAATGTGCAATGTTGATGTTTGCCTTGACATTTTGTCCTTTTACTTTTGTAGACTTAAAAGAGAGAATCTCTTTGCCATTCTTTGATATATTTTGATGTATGCCTCCCCTTTTGTGGTAATTAGTGGATGGATGATTTGAAATTCGTGATCACAGATCCTTTTGGATCAATGGATCCTGTTGCCTCAAAAATCTAGTAGGTCTTGTGAGGGTAGCTAACAAGACATGAACTAGACTAAGTGGCAACAATATGAGGTCTGACCCATTGTCACCACTACTTATTGCTCTTTAGTGGGCCTTCACGAAAAGGGAGGCTTCCCCATAGTATAAAAAACTGATCGACATGAATTGGAAATCGGTCAAACCGATCGCTTCATTAGGCAACTCGGTCGAACAGGGCAAAAAAACCGGTTCAATGGTTGGCTTGGCCAAAAAAATCACAAAAACCGGTCAAACCGGTTGGTTTATGATCGAACCGACTGATTTATGACCAAACTAGCCGGTTTGGTCATAAACCGATGGGTTCATTGCCAAGGCCATGGCAAACGGTGACAGACCGACACAGTCTCTTTTTGGAAGCTTCCTGGGTGTTTTGGAGGGAAAGTAAGGGTTGTTTTCCTCCAAAAACACCCTCTCCAAGCCTTTAGAAGGAGCTCACCCCCCTCAGTTGCCTTACACATCTCATTTGGAGTTTTTGTGAGTTTCATTGGGAGCTTAGAGAGTGTTGAATTTTTTGTGGAGTAGTGGAACAATAGAGTTTGAGCTAAGTAGTAGCCACCATGCCTCCAACAGCTAAGGATACTGCATGGACTTATTGTGATATGATTGATGGCAAAATGATCTGCAAATATTGCTTGAAACCTACTGAAGGAGGGGGTATTAATAGGTACAAGAAACACTTGGCTGGGATAGGAGGACATGTAAAGCCATGTGGAGCACCAAATGAAGTAATAGGGCATATTGGGGCAGAATACCTTTAGAAGTTTGAGACTCAAGTCATTGAACCAACATAGAAGTTTGTGACTCAAGTAGTTGCAAAGTTTGGGAGTCGAGACTCAACCACTTAAGTTTCAACTTTCAAAGTTTCAAGTGATAATGTTGATTACATATATCATATATGTAGACTTGTAGTAGGCCAATGGCCCCATAGCTTGTAGACTTTGTTTTTGGACTCTAGAGGCCATTTAGAACCTCATTGATTATATATTTTGTTGCAATGTGTATTGCACTTGGTGCCATTTTGATATTTTCACCTTTACATGGTATATATATGAGCAAACTTTGCATATTTTGTGTCTATTGGTTTGGAATCATGGTTTTAAATCTTAAAAACATTTTTTTCCATTAAAAATTAATTATTTCATGTGTTTTTTGAATCCAGTTCATTGAGATCTAACCAGTCTCGGGTTTGACTGGTTCCAGTTTGAAACCCGGTTTATTAGGTGCACTGGTCCGGTTTTTAATACTATGGGCTTCCCTATATTAGGTCACCTAAGGATATGACTAGTCCAAGCGGAAAAGTGACAATGTAGGCTAAGGAATGATCACTTGCTTAGGAACAAGGCTAAACTAATACAAATAGGGCAATGTGCATCCTTTAAAAGGCCTTGTTAGGGAAAAATGTGACCTAGGGTTAGTGAATAAACAAGGTTAACAACTCTATCTAGGATGACAAGGCCAAGAAAAGGGTTACAATAAGTGTATACACTCAATTTATGGCACAATAAGCCTTTAATAAGGCTCAAGTTCAACACTATGGCAAACTAGGGATTTTCTAAGGCATAATTTACCTAGGGCAAAGGATGTTAGCCCTAAAATGAAAAAATTAGCCATGATAAAAGGTTGATTTTGAGGAAAAGACCTCACAACCAAGTGTTTAATCCCTCGAGAAGGTTGATTTTGAGGAAAAAACCTCACAACCAAGTGTTTAATCCCTAGAGAAGGCAACGTGGTCAACCCTAGTTGAAATTGATGGCCTAACCCTAGCTAGCAACTTTCCTTAAGAGGCCTAAATCTAGGTTACGGGAAGAAAAGTAGAATTTAATGTGAGTTTTCAAGGTGAACAACAATGTGACCAAGGCCAGTGCCTTAAACTTGGGTGATGGAGTCAATGGGATAATTAACTTTTAGGAGAAGACAACTAAACCCTATCAAGGAGTAAGGGAAATATGAAACCCTAGGTTTCAAACCCTAGCTATCATTTTGGTGAGGGAGCAAAGTCAATGGGGAGAGCTAGTTGAAAGTTTCACCCATGGGATTGTCATACAAATTCTTCAAGTGGGTAATGCATGCAATACCATTATTAAGATTTCATAGAATGATTTTCAACAATAATTAACACATAGAAACCTTAGATAATTAACCATTCCATTCAATAGCCATAAAATATAAAGATTTATCAAATACAAGGCACACTTACATGATAGAATGCATGAATCAATCCTTTATTGCTTCAAAATGACATTTCCAAAGCCAAAAATATCTTCATAAGCAAAAATCGTCGATAGATCTCATCTCCACAAGATACAAGATACTATTAAGCTAGGTCGAGTTCTCTAAGAGAGGCTAATTAGATCACAACTGATGATGAAAATGAATTGAGGCTCACTTCTATTTATATGAGGTTTAGCTCTCTTATTTTAGCCTAATGAAGCCCCTAAAATCATGTTTGACAGCAAATGACCTTGGGTTACAAGCCAACCCATTAGCTAACAAAAAAACAAGCCAAATTAGCCCACACATGTGAGCCATGCCCTCTTAAATTACTAGTGTCATGCCCAATTAAGGCTTAGAATGCCATGGAAAAGTGTGATGAGGTGTGTGTAAATGCTTGTATAATCCAAAATTTGAGGGTTGGCCCTCAAATCCACCTCATTATCTTCCACGGGGTGCCATCAAGTGGTTTCCATGGGTCTCTAATTGTCAAATAAGGTCTCCTCCTCTCCAATGTTAGGGCTTCCTCTGGAGCAATAAGCCCTCCCTAGTCTCTCAATGCGAGACCATCCTCATTTGGACTCTGAATCAACCCCTGCCCATTAAATTGTGTCAAGGCCAACCCCTGGGGCATATTGGGTCATCATGAAGAATCTTCAAAACTAGGTCAAATTGGACCAATGTCTTGGGTCGTAGAGGTACTCCGGGACATGTGCCATCTAGTCATGTTGTTAGGAGGCTCCAGTCTCTCAACGCCACACTTGCTTAGGCCATGTGCTTCTTTAAAGGGGCTGGGTACCTATGGAGTGGGCTTGGGTTGCAATGACCCACCTGACAAAAACAACATGGATTCTAGTGAAATCAACTATCCATCAAAGACCTTACAACATGGATTCTAGTGAAATCAACTATCCATCAAAGACTAAGGTCAATAATATTTAGGGCACGTTTAAGGCATGTTAATACTTCAAAAAAAGACCCCCTTCTAAAATTAGGACCAAGTTCTCGGAAAGGTGTTTTCTCCCTTGGTAGGGGTAGCTAATGGTCAATCCTATTAGGTGCTTCTAGCCCCTAAAGTAACATTTCCCTAGTCCACCCTTCAATTGATAGGTGTTAGTGTATAATAATATGGTAATGGATGGGGGAAGACTTCATGGTCAAGTGCCATGGTCAAAGGGATCAACTGATGGAGTTGTCAACATCCTGAGTGTATAGATGCGCATAGGGAGCATTTGTGGATGCATGAGTTACCAAATAGGCTTGATTTTTCCACCCTTCTTGTGTGCCTTTTACTTCTTGATTATTCCTAGTATTATGGCTTATAAAGTTATAGATTAAGGGTTAGAGCTTGTTTTTTATGATGTAACAGTTTTATCACCTCTTTTGATGAGTCATTTTATCACTCATCAAGGTTGGGACATGTTAAGTTTTGTGTAGTATCACAAGGTATTCCTGCATGCCAAGAGGCGTCTTAAGTTGGTTTAGACAAATTATGGAAATTAAAATAACAATTTTATTTTTGGGCTTCATGCAGACCCTAAACTGTCAAGTTGGCCCCACTATGAAAGGGTGTGACCCTTGGTCAAAAATCACCCATTTGACAAGTATAAATACAAAAGTTGACTTCCTCATTTGGACCAATTCGGTTATCATCATAATCTCTTCTATTCTTATCCACATGTGTTAATTTTTACTATGGGCAATGCTTAAAACAAATTTCTCACACAAATAGCTATTATTAGTATTATCATTTTACATCTTTAAAATCAATATTATGAAAATTCATTCATAAGCATGAAAGAGAAGTAGGAAATAACAATAGAAACATCAAGAAATCATAAAACAAGAGACAAAAATTAGGCCTGAGGCTAGGAAAAAATAGCAAAAGCCACAAGGGGAAAACCCAAGAAAAGCTTTCCTTATGAGAGAGAGAGAGACTAAAGCTTTCAGCCTCTATAGGTACCATTAGGCTTACTTACTAACCATCAACACAGAGAACTAGGTGCACATCCACTTGATGCCACCCTTCTTACCAGACATCAAAACAAAGTGCTTGCTCGATGTCTTTCCAGGCAATGCTTCACTCACAAAGTCTCAACAACAAATCTCTTCTGATCAAACTTACCGGTAACCATCATACTTATAAAATCTTCGAGAGATTTATTTGTACAAACACAACCCTAATCAATAATACACTTTCAAATATACATCATCAAAGAACAATCCTTTGGGGTCTCGATGTTGCTCTTCAACTTATCTCAGTAGGACTACCAATTGAATCTTTGAGAGAAGATTCCTCAATCATTCACTTTCCTTCCCTACTTTACATGTAGCAACATATCCTTCAGAATGTATTCTCCAATCAAGACTATGTTATACCTTCCCTCTTAACCATGGAGACATCTTCTATCCAAGCTCCCTCTTAATGTAGGGAGATTATCTTCTTCCTTCGGTGTTGGAGAATCTTTCTCATCATGCTTAACATATCGTCTTTTCTTATGGACATCTTCACCAACTTGAATATGATGTACTTGCACAACTTAGACAACAAGTACAACCAAATCTATAGAAGTATGTAGTTAGTTATAATGAAATCTTATAGTAGCGGAAGCATCAAACATAATCACCAGGAGACTATACATCAATACTGCAACTTCTAGCCCAGGTTTGTTACAAACCCTAAATCACATAAACAACTCAATCAAGATAAAAAATATTAGTTCTATCGTATAGCGATCCCTCGAAATAAGTCAAAAGAAAAAGAAAAGTATCTAATAACTTTTGGAAGTCATATGATAGACTTTCCACTAGGGTTTCATGTGAATGCTAGATTTCATACAACAAAAAATATCACATCATGACTAGCAAGAATAAATTCTACTAGGGTTTGATGTAAACCCTATATTTCCATTTACAAATTCTCAACAAACAATATATAGATTTTATACTAGAGAATTTTAACTATTACTAGGGTTTAAATGCAAAACCCTAGATTTCCAAAACGATATAATCCTAGAATTTCAAACTTTGATTAGGGCTTGTTTCCAAACCCTAGGACTTATGGCCATTAGTAATTTGGTCAACACACATATCTAGGAATCCATAAGCATATCATATGATAGATAACATTAACATATTATACATATACTGACCAAGTTAGGGTTTCAACCAAATGAACACATACCTAGGGTTTCATTCCTAGGACGTTAAGGACATAACAAGGATTTTGCTTGTAGACCTAACCAACACCTAGAGCTTTGGTTCATACCAAAGCAAACCCTTATTATATCAAAACTTCAAAGGTTCGGGATTTCGAACAACATTATTTCAACCCTGATAAGAGCGAGCTTCCATGATCATATCAAAACTCCAAACATGATATCATCAATATATCAACCAGTATAGCAATTACTTTAGTAATAACCCTAAGTAGATTTAGGGTTTCATAGATTATTAGCATACCCTTAGGTTAGGGTTTTCCAGAGAACCTTTTAGGGTTCTTTTATGCAAGCAATCAGAGATGTAAGGTGG
>JAXQQM020077387.1:0-147722 GCA_034641835.2 Pinus albicaulis
ATTGCACAATTATGCTCACTAGAAGTTCCAACATCAAAATCATCTATTTCTCCATATCTCCAAAAATTCTTGGGCAATCATTCGAAGGTGTTTGATACTCCCAAAGGACTCCCATCCATTCATGATCATGATCATGCTATTCATTTGATTCCAGGAAGTGTTCCTCCAAACATCAGGTCTTACAGATATCCTTTTGTCTAAAAGAGTGAAATTGAACGTATGATTGCAGAAATGTTAGAGGCTGGTATAATTCAACCTACTCAAAGTTCTTTCTTTGCTTCAGTAGTATTAGTGCACAAGAAAGATGGATCATGGCACATGTGTCTGGATTATAGCGAGCTCAATAAGCTCACTATTAAAGATAAATTTCCCATTCCTATGATTGATGAATTATTGGATGAATTACATGGAGAAATTTATTTTACCAATTTGGATCTTCGTTCAGGATATCATCAAATTAGAATGAAGACTGAAGATATTCCAAAAACAACATTTCGAACTCATGAGGGTCATGAATTTTTGGTCATGCCTTTTAGCCTTACCAATGCACCTTCTACATTTCAAGGGTTGATGAATTCCATTTTCAAACCCTTCCTTCGAAAATTTGTGCTAGTATTTTTTGATGATATACTAATCTACAACAGGTCTTGGAAGGATCATGTTCTACATGTTGATAGGGTGCTCAAACTATTGGAGGAGAAACAATTATATGAAAAAGCATCCAAATGTTTCTTTAGAGTACAAGAGGTGGAATATCTGGGTCTTTGTATCTCACGAGGGTGTTAAGGTAAACCCTAACAAAATTAAAGCCATTAAGGAATGGAAAGTCCCCACAACCATAAAGCAGTTGCGTGTATTTCTCGGGTTAATAGGGTATTAATGAAAGTTTGTTAAGAATGATGGGAGAATAGCAACACCTATAACAACATTATTGAATAAATATGCATTTTTAGGGACTCCTGAAGCAACTAAGGCCTTTGAACATCTTAAAGAGGAAATGTTCCTAGCACCAGTCTTAGCGATGCCAGACTTCACAAAAACCTTTATTGTGGAATGTGATGCTTCAGGAAATGGAATTGGTGTTGTTTTAATGCAAGAAGGAAGACTAATTGCTTTTGAAAGTCCTTCAATCAAAGGAAAGTATTTAAAAAAGGATATTTATGAGAAGGAAATGTTGGCAATACTACATGCACTAAAGAAATGGAGACTTTACCTAATATGAAGACGCTTCAAGGTAAAAACTAATCATGATAGTCTTAAACACTTTTTGGAACAAAGACTATCTCCAGAAGCGCAACAAAAATGGGTCACAAAGATGTTGGGTTATGACTTTGAAATCGTCTACAAAAAAGTGAAGCTAAATGTTGTTGCAGATGCACTCTCAAGGAAGGATGAAGAGGTGGAAGCAGTGCTTTGTGCCATTTCAATTATCCAACCATATTGGATAACCGAAGCAAGGGATGAATGGAAGAAGGATGAAGAAGTGTGGGCTCGCATTCAAAAGTTGCAGCAAGATCCTAGTACATCTAATACATTTAGTTGGAAAAAATTATTCCTTATGATACAAAGATTACTTATATATTTGTAAGAATTCCCAACTAAAAAAAAAATTATTTTGGAATTGCACACTTCTCATTTAGGAGGACACTCGAGATTTTTAAAAACTTACCACAGTGTGAAGAAATAATTTTTTTGGGATGGCCTTAAATTTGATATTCAAAGTTTGTAGCGGAATTTTTTGTTTTCCAGAAAAATAAAGTTGATACAATTAAGACCCGGGTCTTCTACAACCTTTATCCATTCCAAGTCAACGTTGGGAGGAGATTTCAATGGATTTTATCATAGGTTTACCCGAGTCCAAAGGAAGGAGTGTCATCATGGTGGTAGTTGATAGACTACCAAGGCATGCACACTTTTGTGCATTATCCCATCCATTAAGAGCAAGTATCAACAAGAGCGGTGATTTATGGAAACAATTTAAAAAGCTACATGGAAACCCAAAGATTATCAGAAGTGACAGAGATCCATTTATAGGAAATTTTTGGACGGAATTATTTTCTTGTTTGGGTACTCAACTAGCTCATAGCTCATCTTATCATCCTCAATCCGATGGTCAAATAGAGATAGTGAATAAATGGTTGGAAGGATATCTTCATTGTTCTGTATCTGATAAGAAATCACAATGGGTCAAGTGGTTACCTCTGGCTGAATGGTGGTATAACAATTCCTTCCATACTGCAACAAAAATGACCCCATTTATGGCACCTTATGGATATCATCCACCATCCATCACATATTCTTTAAGGGAAAATTCCAGGGTTCAATCAATGGAGGATCACATCAAGCATCAACAAGAATTTCTCCATCTCTTAAAGGATAACCTAAATTTGGCACAAAATCGAATGAAATAACAGGTAGATCAACATCGCAGTGAGAGAAGTTTTTATGTGGGAGACTGGGTATTTTTACGGCTACAACCATACAAAAAATGTCCCTCAAGCAAGATAATAAGGATAATAAATTATCCCCAAATTATTATGGTCCTTACAAGGTTTTGCAAAATATTGGTATTATGGCATACAAATAGGAGCTTCCTGCTTCGTCGGAAGTGCATCCAATTTTCCATGTTTCATGCACAAAAAAGGTTATAGGGGACAAACTTCCAATTCAAACAATATTGCTAGAACTTGATAAGGAAGGAAAAACCATATTGGAACCTGAAGTAGTCACAGAAACAAGAACTCGACAACTACGAAATTGATCAATTTCAGAGTATCTCATCAAATGGAAGAACTTACCCACGAAAGATTCTACATGGGAGGATGATAATTTTATACAAAAGCACCTGAAGCTACTCAAGCGTTGAGTACAACACCTTTTTGAAGGAGAGGAGTATGTTAGGTCTTTATATTACTAGTATAGTCCCTTATTGTTGTTAGTGTAACGCCCTTATTGTTATTGTTGTACCCATGTAACCCCCATATTGTTATTATTGTGCCCTTAAATTATTATTGTTAGGTCGGCTAGGATTACATTGTGGCCCCATGGACTCCTATATATAGAAAGGAGGTTTTGTCATTTGTATCATCCAATAATTGTTCATTTATGTAATGTATTGGAGGTTTCCCCCTCAAAGTGTCTGATTTCTAAGGTGTTGATCTCTCTTTTCTTCTATTTTTGGAGCTGGTTTCACAACAAGATTTTGTGAGAGAGTATTAACCTGCGGCTACACAACAAAGTCATAAACCATATTCAAGGGACTTGTTGCAGAATGTGAGATTTGTAGCCATGCAAGAGTTCTCAAGGATAATGCAAGAGTCCTATAACATAGGCATAGTCATGTATCACTTTAGATTATAACCCTTATGAAATATCCTTAACCCTTGAAAATTATGAATCTGAAGATATCAAAATAAATATTCCATCTGAAATTGCAGATATATATGAATTCTTATCCTTAGAGTGACTAACACAATAAGTAATTTATATTTGTTTAAGGGTCTAAAAGAACATGTCTATTTTCCAAGCTAGATTAATGAAAAGAGTTGACTTATATTTGAAAATTTGAATTTTTAGTTAATAATTTTCCCTCGAAGGTTTAAGGCCGACTTGGTGTAAAATTATAATTAATTCATTTCATTTTCTTTTCTTTCTCAATTAGGAGGGATGACTAGGGGATTTGTCTGTAGCTGCCAAAAAATAACACTAGATTTGTTGTATCAAATAACAACAATGAGTGAAAAATATAATCATGTAAAGCACCAATGTATTTCATCAAAGTTTTTGGTTAGTATAAAGGAATATTCAATGCTAATACTTGCTCCCTACACTCTTTTGTAAAACTTTGAATATTATGACCTTTACCTTGTCTCAAGTTTTGTCATTTCATCATGGATTTTTTCCTATAAACGAATGGGTAAAATTTCCCTCTGAATGCAAAAACAAACTCAAACCATGATGAAAGAAATTTACCATTATGTTGACCACCTTTCTGAAGTTTTATCTCCTACCATACAAGATTTATGCCTCCCAGCCAAAGAGATCCCAACTAAATCTTTTCTTCATCCTATTCGATCTATTACATATGACAATAGACTTTAATATGTCTAATCCAATTGTTTACTTTCTTTGAATTATCTTCTCCATTAAACATGAGAAAATCAAATTTCACATATAAAATTAAAAATGGATTTTTATAAGAATTTTTGTGATGACTATTTAAATTATGACAATTAGGGCAAGAGGAAGAGCTTGAACTTGAATATGGAGATTCAAGAGGTTCTTCTCCACCTCTTCAATGTACTTAGGCGTTATCATCTATTGGATCTCCCTCTTTGTTACCCTCTTTTTCCATTCCCATTTCATAATTTGCAAACAACATTTCCACCCGATTTGCTATATGGTAGAAGGCCTTGTAGAAAGCCTGCTCATTCTCTATGTGCATGTCATTTTCCTCCATTTTATTACATCGTGTTGCACATCCAATCTCAAGGTTAAAATAATAAAACTTTGCTTCACACTTTTTTATTTATTCAATGGTAATGATTCACACTAACAAATTTCATCAAAGAATACCACTTTGATACCAACGTGATCAAGGATATTTCCTTCAGTGATATTAAATAGAATTAATTAAAGAGCATTAAAATACCGTAAATGCAACATCCATGAAGAAACGACAAAAAAATAAGGAAACATATAAAATTCACTAAGATTTGTTAATAGAGTCCACTCACAATGTGTGAGCTATGTCTTCGATCCCTAGAATGGAAAATAAATAGAACAATACATGGTAATACCTCACTTTTGGGGGTGACTTGAAAATCTATTGCTCATATCCCAATTATGACTATAATAGTCGATTCCTTATGATATTCGTGAAAATTGAGTATAAACATGACTAATTTCTGTAAGTTTCACCTTTGGACCCATTAGTTAATCTTTAAGATGCCATAATAGTCAGAAAATTTCAAGAATATTCCCCTAGAAAATTCCCTAGAATATTCTCTAGGAATATTTTGGAACTCTCCTCGGGGTTCATGCCTACATGAGACCCTTTCTTGGCCTTCCACCCAGCAGAATGTGTATGCCTCCCTCTCTACCAATGCGTCATTGGAATCCTCTCAACGAGATCTACGACTTGGTTTTAGTTTTTAATGAGATTTGAGGAACTCAAATTTTGAGCTTTTTTGGATCCTCCTGGAATAGTAAGCCTCCATTTTTTCCTTGCAAGACTTGATTAGATCCAAATTTACACCAATGATCTATAGGTTTCTTGGAGATGTTGAAAGGATGCATTTTAATTTGGAAAGGAATTTTTCCTTCACATTTATAAGGGTTGGCCCATATGTTATGGTTATTTTTCCACTAACATTGGAACCCACCAATTAAAAATTCATTGAGATAATAGAAGGTGTGGTTTTATATGTTTTAAAGAATGACATTTGTAGGATTCAAAACTAGATAAATTCCTCCCACTTGACCTAATGCATCTAGATTATTGAAATTGATCCCTTTCCAAAACTTGCTAGTTATTTCATTCAACCACTCACCAAATCAATCATTCTCTTATAGCATTATTATCATAGGGTTTTTGCTACAGATTCACTCTTGTAGGATCCTATGTTTACCTCTATAATTTAGGCCTCTAATATTCCATTTGTTTGACTTCATTAAGAAGGATGACAAATGGAGGGAAATACATCTAAGGTAAGGGTGACTTTACCCGTGTTGGCTTTGAATGTCTCCTATTTCTTTGAGAATAGCCTTTTTTCTATTCTATCCTTTATTCCTATTTTTCTTAAGAGGATTGGTGGAATCCTTCAAATTATGAGTGTCGGTGCCATGGATTAATGAGGGATGGTTTTAGGCCTTTTGACCCTTATGATGTAAAAGGTTTAAATAGGCCTATTGTGGAATCTCGGTGTTTTGTGTAAGAACTTATTTTATCCTTATCTTGTAACTCTTGTACCATGCTTGCAAGAGTGTGTCATATACATCTATCTCCTCTATGCCCTCTGGGCTTTCTTCTGATGGTGATTCCTTCAATTTTTGGATTTTCCTTTTGTAGAGCCTCGATAAATGTTATTGTTATCTAGGTGGGTTTCTTGAGCATGGATATCAGGAATTTCAGGGTATTTTCTTAGAGATTCAAAAAATTTATTGAATTAAGGAGGAATCCTCAAGTGAGGAATTTCTCTATCTTTAAATTTTTCTTCATTATTCTGCCTTCTCATAGCCTTCTACATATTTTTGTCTGCACTATTTTGAAGGATATTTTTACGAGAGAAAAGAATAATCCAATTACAAGTGACCATATTCATGCCATATATGATAGTGAAATGGGACATGCTCGTAGTATAGGGTTTTTTGATGGATTTCCTCATGATGTTGAACATATATTAAGGTTGGTAAAGGATCTAATATGTTCATTAAATGTAGATGCAAGCATATGAGTTGTATGTACAACTTTTGGTTGCTTCCAAAATCTTGAAAAAGGTCCCAATTATATTTATAATTCTCTCTAAAAAATTTAACTTATATAATTCCTTATGTACCAAAAAAATTGAACCCATACAAAGGTTGCGAGAAATTCCTCCTTTTTTGGGTTCTATCGCTCATTCTAGATCTACATGAAGAGGCCTATGTTGCTGAAAAAGCAGGGGTCATTTCCAAAACACCTAGACTTGTCCTCTAGGATTTTGAATATAGCTATGAAGAACCCTTTGGCCTCCAAGTCCAGATTTAATTTTCCCCTTTAGTTTCCATTTTTTATTTATCCAATTAATTAGAGTTTTATTTTTTGGCAAGAGACTAATAAATTTTCATGTTAATGCATGGTGTTTTTTGCATTGGATACATTCCTCCAATATGAAAAATAAAATCTAAAACTTAAGTTTCTCATTGCTTTGTGTAGTCATCTACCTTTATTAGTATTTTTCCGACAGTCCCCCATAGGGGCTTTGTCTTTCCAACCTTGATTTAGATCATTAACTTGATTCTTACGAACTAGTTTCAATTGATGAGGTGTTACAGGCACGTGACATGGTGCTCCATTGTTCAAGACAATATGTTTGGATGGGAGGGGGCTTCTACCCCTCCAAAGGAATGCTTCATGGTGCTCCCAACCAAGGATGAGGTCACATGTTCTAGGACAAAACCCTAGATGGAAACATCGATATTGACTCTTCACTTGCAATATCACATTGACATTTCTTTCAAGTCATATTATTATTTTTATTAAATATAGAAATAATTAATATATGAGTGAAGAAAATATATATTTAAAAAAAAAAAATCAACCACTTTCCCATTTAGATTCTCAACCTCTAAATTGGATTTGTTGCAATACCATAAGTCAATATCATGGCTTACTAATACCACATTCCCAAATAATCGTAGCTCATGTTCATACGAATTTTTCCAATTAATAAATTTAATTAAAAGAACAAAGAGAGAATAATTTATTTTAAGATTAATCTCAAAATTTGATTCTTTATTATTACTATGAATATATTAGAAAAAATTTGGACATTAAATATCTAATATTTATTGATAATTAAATTAAAGTTATGCAAGTCGATTCCAAAATAAAAATGTCTATTGGCCCAATAATATTATAAATAAATATAAATTCATTTAAACTTTGTATCTACAATGAGTTCGAGATACATACCATTACTCCAATTTTAAGCTTAGAAAATAGTTTACAACTTCAGAGAGTTGATACATCTCAACTTTTAATAAATCCACAGTCGAATCTATATTGATTTTTTTAATTAAAACTTGAATCTAAATTAAAATAAAAACTTAATCTCGTGCCAACGAACTAATTTATAAGTAAATTTATTATTGAAAATACTATTTCTATTAATTAGAAATAATAGATATAGAATAAAAATTAATTATATAGTTATTGTTTTAGAATTAATATTAAAAACCAAAATTCATTATTAATTTTTTTAATAATAAAAATAATAATAATTATTATTATTATTAAAATAAATTATTTATTTGTATGGTAAAAATGCTTATGAGATTATTAATTATTTTTATTAATATCAAAATATTAATTATTAATATGAGATTATTAATTATTAATACTAATATGTCATTATAATTATTATTAATGGCGATTTAAGAAATATTAATCATTAATTAATTTAAGAAACTCTAATAATATTATATTATATTATTTTAATTAATTAATAAATTGAATAATAAATTGATTGAATGGTCGACTCTCTTAGCTCTTTGTAGGTTTTTCTTTCACTATTTATCATGGTATGTTCTCAACTCAAGCTCTCATTCACATTTTGTCCTGAAGATGGATCCCCATTGGGATTTTTAACGTTGATGAAGTTTTGTTAATATTGTGGAGAATCTGAATTTCTATTATTCAGGAATATAAATCCCCAATGGGGGTATTAGCCACCATATCAACGAACAAGATAGGGAATGCTAAAGGTTAATTCTAAGTGTCCCTCCTACGTTGCAATGTATAATGCAAGCATGATAGGAATGGCATATTATGGCTTAGAAGTGATCCCTACGCAATATGAAAAGATAGTGGGAGAAAAAAAGTATTGTTTCATTTTTTTTTATGTGCATTGACTCTAACTCGCTTAGTCCTTGGTAGGTTTTCCTTAATTTCTTTGACAAGCTCAACCATGGGAGAGGAGGAAGTATGTATGCAAATCATTAATGTCTCCTCACAATGTAAAGAGAATTTGTTTCTTAAGGTGTGTTCTGAATTATACACTTGTCCTAACTTGACCATTCCCCAGAAGTGTAATAGTCCTCAAACTACATGTGATTACTCTTCCTCGAGTGATTATAAATGCCATGGGTTATGTAATAGGTGGTGATTGTACGTGATATTCAACAATAAGTTCTACAACATTATAAGGTCCTTGGTTTCATTTTGTTTTTCCATGCTTGGCACAACCTTCTTTCTGCACCAAAAACCATTCTTCCATACTCGGTGGAAAAAAGGTCTTGAGGTTAGACAGACCCTCTATTCATAAACGTTTCGAAGTCAATTTTTTAAATTTTATTCTTGCACGATGAAGCTTCAAGACCGATTTTTGAACTGTTGTGCCTCCGTCATTAGCACTTCAAGGCATTTTTTGGGCATGGCCCAACTTGGTCCAATTTTGATTCCAAGAATATGTAACTCAAGGAGCGGAGTGCACAATCCAGCGAAGATGAATCTACTATGCAGATTTTTAAGGGCTTCAGGGCAAGTCGAAGCCCCTCTTTTTTAAAGGGATTGAGTTTAATTTTTTGGGTTGTCTGCCAAAGGTATTTGGACCATGGTAGTGTATTTATATGAAGGCTATATAAAGAATATAGTATTAATTCAAAGTAGAGATCCATCATTGTATGAGCACAAATTGTTGAATATATGTGTTTTAGTCTGTTTTGGGTCTTACAGGAAGGCTCTGCAGCTGTGTGCATGGAGGCCTTGAAGGGTCTGCAACTATGTGTGTTATGAAACCAACTCAAAAAATATAAGAAAAGATAGATCAACCACTTTTAAACCAGAATCTTCGACGGGAAACCTCCTTTACTTTACATAAATGAACAATTTTTGGATGATAAAAATAACAAAACCTCCTTTCTATATATAGGAGTCCAATGGGTCACAATATATTCCTAGCTGACATAACAATAACAATGTAAGGGTACTAAATTAACAATAGTGGCCTTCTATGGGGCACAAAAATAACAATATGGGGACTACATGGGCACAAAAATAACAATAAAGGGGTTATAATAACAATATAAATGAGGGGATACTAGTATTATAGGTACCTAGCATGCCCCTCTCCTTTAAAAAGGTGTTTTCCTCAATGCTTGAGTACTTGGTGATGCTTTTGTATGAAGTTATCATCCTCTCATGTCGAATCTTCAGCGAGTAAATTCTTCCACCTGATGAGATACTCTAAAATTGATCAATTTCATAGTTGTCAAGTTCCTGTTTCTATGACTGCTTCAAGTTCCAATATGATTTTTCCTTCTTCATCAAGTTATGGAAATATTGTTTGAAATGGGACCTTGTCACCTATAACCTTATTTAAGCATGAAACATGGAAAAGTGGGTGCACTCGGGAAGATGCAGGAAGCTCCAATTTGTATGCCATAGTACCAATATTTTGCAACACCTTGTAAGGACCATAATACTTTGGTGATAATTTATTATCCTTCTTAGTGTGCTTAAGGGACATTTGTTTGTATCATTTTAGCCATAAAAATACCTATTTTCTGACATAAAAAAAATCATTGCGATATTTATTTGCCCCTTGTTTCATTCGATTTTGTGCCAAAGTGAGGTTATCCTTTAAGAGTTGGAAAAATTGTTGTTTATGCTTGATGTGATCTTCCACTACTTTAACCTTAGAATTTTCTCTTAAATATGATGCGGTGGATGGTGGGATATCCATAAAGTGCCATAAATTGCGCCATTTTTGTGAAGTTTTTCATAGCTAAGACCAGTGCTTGAAACATTTCCTCTTTAAGATGTTAAAAGGCCTTAGTTGCTTTTGGAGTCCAAGAATATGCATATTTCTTCACTAATAATGTTAGAGGTGTCGATATTCTCCCATAATTCTTAGAAAACTTGCGATAATACCCTGTTAACCCGAGAAATCCTCGCAACTGCTTTATGGTTGTGGGGACTTTCCATTCCTTAATGGCTTTAATTTTGTTAGGGTCTACCTTAAAACCCTCGTGAGATACAATATGACCCAGATATTCCACCTCTTGTACTCCAAAGAAACATTTGGATGTTTTTGCATATAATTGTTTCTCCTGCAATAGTTTGAGCACCCTGTCAACATGTTGAACATGATCCTTCCAAGACCTGTTGTAAATTAGTATATCATCAAAAAATACTAGCACAAATTTTCTAAGGAAGGGTTTGAAAATGGAATTCATCAACCCTTGAAATGTAGAAGGTGCATTGGTAAGGCCAAAAGGCATAACCAAAAATTCATAATGACCCTCATGAGTTCGAAATGTTGTTTTTGGAATATCTTCAGTCTTCATTCTAATTTGATGATATCCTGAACGAAGATCCAACTTGGTAAAATACATTGCTCCATGTAATTCATCCAATAATTCATCAATCACAGGAATGGGAAATTTATCTTTAATGGTGAGCTTATTGAGCTCCCTATAATCCAGACACATTCGCCATGATCCATCCTTCCTGTGTACCAATACTACAGGAGCAGAGAAAGAACTTTGACTAGGTTGAATTATACCCGCCTCTAACATTTCTGCAATCATACGTTCAATTTCGCTCTTTTGGAAGTAAGGATATCTATAAGGCCTGATGTTTGGAGGAACACTTCCTGGAATCAAATGAATAGCATGATCATGATCACGAATAGGTGGAAAGCTTTTTTAGTCAATTTAGTGTCCTAAATTGATAGCATAAATTATCGACCAGGGCTAGTAAACTGATGAAGTGTACTTGCACTATATGTGCCTAAGTATCCCTTTTCTTATTTCATTATTTTCAGTGTTTTATTGATGTTTTGGGTTTTGTTATGTTTTAGTTTAAGTATGCTACTCTATGCTCATAAGATGAAGTTAAATCTATGTCAAAAAGGAAGAGAAATGAAATCTTAGAATTAAAACAAATTTTAGTTACAAGTTCTGTCCCTAATTAGAAAATGATGAAAACAAAGAGTCCTAATCCATGGATATTATAGCTTGCAAATGAAATTTCATGAAAATGAAAGGTAACTCAAAACACTACAACTCAATCTGATTCATTTAGTTAAATATTTGTTGGAATAGCGTGTGAAAGAGATTAAATTCTAATGCAATGAGGATCTTCCTAAAACATAAAAGAAGTATTAAAAACAAAATAATGTAGAAAATTACAGTGAAATCTCATTCATATGATAGAGGTGTATTGGAATAGCTTGAGAAAAATATTACTATAATGTAATAAGGATCTCCTATGAAATGCTGAAACAACTTATGACATTACAAATAGATCTCATTCATGAGTTAGAGATTTGTTGGAAGAGTTTATTGAAAGAGATTAGGCATATTGTGATAAGGATCTTCTATAAAACAAACAATTAGTAACCCATAGTATTACAACTAAGTCTTATTCGTGATTTAGAGGTTTATTGGAATAGCTTGGGAAGAAGAATGTTTGTAATTAGATGAGGATATTCTATCTAATTGCAAAACAGAAAATACTAATAACTCAAAATAGTACAACCAAATCTCATTCATATAGTAGTGATATATTGGAAGAGCTTGAGAAGGAGAATATCTGTAAGATAATGAGGATCTACTTAATATAAATGACAGAAACTGAAGTGCTAGTAACTCAGAATATTACAATTAAATTCCATTAATTTAATATAGATATATTGGAAAAGCTTGAGAAAAAGACTAATTGTAATATCATGAGGATCTTTTATCTAAGTTACAATTACATAAAACATAATGCTAGAAGATGTAATTCCGTAAAGCACTTAAGTAAGGAAAACGAATTGAAAACTACTTATCTAGAAAATATGTAAAGCTTCTCAAATAGCAGGGGCCTCGCTATCAATTCAACATTAATCCTTTATTAAGAGAAAACATAAAGTTTTTACCTTCTAGTTACTTGGTGCAAGCTTAAAATCGCAGTATCACAGTAATGATAAATTATGTATCAAAACTTGTTCCTCTCAGAATTACTGAGCTGAATTTATATGCAATTACATAACTAACATTGAATAAAAGTAGGTACAGGTGTAGTTTTAAAGTTAAAATCAAAATATAACTCTTTTAGGATTCCTGATTTGCTGTAAAGAAAATCAAGAGTCCTGATTCTTGTAGAAGACAACTTGCTTGACGTTTTCTTTGACCACGTACATAGGCACCTCCAGCTTTTGATCCAGAGTTCGTGGAAGGGAACAAATGATGTAGGGAAGATTTGGAATCCACCTATGTGTGTCGTTTATCCAGATGACACCTGTAACATATGTAAACACCAAAACAACTATGGAATGCTTGACTGGCTACAGAATGACTGCATTCTGTAGCTAAAACTATTCAAAAATCATTAAGATAGCAAAATCACAAAATTACAATAAGTTAATCATTGTATGAAACCTTTAAGTAATCTTAGTCATTTTGATTGAGTTTTAGGTTTATGAAATGATAAAGGAATGATGAAGTGAAGTGAGGTTTAGCAAAAGAGAAGACAATTTCAGGGCTCAACATACCCCCACTGCAAAACTCTTGCATGTCCTCATGCAATTTCATCAAAACTTTATTGCATTTGCACTGATACTTCTGCAAGAACATCAATGCCATTCTAGGTTTCCTCATGAGTGATTTGAACCTAAGATCAATGAGTGCCATGTTCAATTTCTTGTTTCTTTTCTTTAGCTTTTTGTTTGCTTTATATAGTGCTTTCATTTGCTGAGAGAGAGTGTTGTTCATGCTACCCTTCAATTTGACCCACTCTCTTAGGATTTCATTTTCATTCTTTATATGGTTATTTAGTATCTCCAATTCATAATTTTCTCTTCTCAAAATTT
Source organism: Pinus albicaulis (assembly GCA_034641835.2). Classification (NCBI taxonomy): domain Eukaryota; kingdom Viridiplantae; phylum Streptophyta; class Pinopsida; order Pinales; family Pinaceae; genus Pinus; species Pinus albicaulis. The sequence continues at coordinate 13,560 of JAXQQM020077387.1, forward strand.
CTATTGGAGGTTCTTGTGGACTAAGAGATCTTTCTCGATTTTCTAAGGCCCTTTTCTCTAGTGATTCCACATAGTCATAAATCTGTTGTTGAGCTGGATCTATATCTAGGGTCCTTCTGTTAGGGTCTCTTTCATACTGGTGTAAGGGAGAGTTATCAATTGGTGACTAGATTGGAGTTTCTTCTTATTCAATATTTATAACTCCTATTTCCTTAGTCCCTGTCTTTTTCATGATGTCTTTAAGCCTGGAGCTTCTTCTCAATTTAGGTGGATCTTCATCTTTTCCTTTAGCACATTCACTTGTTAATTTCTCTTTGCTTTTATTCCTGGGTTATTTCCTGATCTTTACCAATTTTTCAAAGATTACTTCTTCACTATCTTCCTGTGTTGATGTATCAATTTTGATCTCAACAGATTTAATAATTTCCCCCCTCCTACTTCTTCTTACAGGTTCTTCTTTAGATAGTGTTTCTTCTGGTTCTTCAAAATGGTTTCTTAGGAGGAATTCATCCCAAATATATCCTACTTTCTTCAAATGAAACTCAATTAACATTTTAATTAAGCCATGATGATGTAAAGTAGTTTCTAGGAACTGAAGTCTTTTCTGAACATTAGAGGCCATCCTTTTCAAACTATTATGTAGGATGAAGGGTATATTTATTTCATCCTCTAAGAAATTCATCATTAGTCTAATATGATAGACATACAAAGTGCCAAATCTACCCTCACAGGTTATGAATTTTTGTAAAATCAACAACACATTCCTCCATTTATTTTTCAAAGATGTACTAGGAATACCTTTTCTAAACAATGAAATTTCCATATCTGGTTTTTTTAGCATTTGTTTCCAGGTTTCATTATGGAACTCTTTGTTTTTAAACCAACATTCACCCTGTCATGGTAATTCTGTGGCCTCAGCTATGAATGACTCCATGATGGTGAACTTAATATCCCCAATTTCTACCTCTGATCCATAGAATAACCTTGCAAATGACGTTGTGACTTCTTTGTGGAATCCATTGAACTTCTTCACAAAGTTCAGCCAGCCAACCTGATGTAGTAGTCCCTGAGGGTATCCTTCTAAATTTTTGGTCCCAATTGGCTCTGACCAAATAATAAGCCCCATTTCTCTCTTTGATACAAATTGCTTCCTTTCTTTGGCTTGTATCCCTTGCTCTGTTTCTAATCTCCTGTCTGAAGAAAGATTGGCTGTGGAAGGTTGTTTTACCCTTAAAATGACTTCTTTGCAGATGAAAACTGGCTACAGAATGTAATGGCAGTGAGTGGACATGGATAAATGAATAAGGTAGTGGTAAATCATGAAAATGATCGGGTTAAGAGTTTGATATGGGATAAAAGACCGTGAAGAGATCTTATGATGATTTTCAAAATTCATCAATAAATGATATGATCTAAGGATGTGACCTAATAGGTCACATCATTAATCTTTTAATTAATGATGAATTGTTATGGAGTGGAATGCAAGGGATTTCTTCGAGGAGTTTTTATGATAGGAAAGGATTAATTCGAATGATAAAATAACTTTAGGAAACATATGATTTAACTATACTATATCTTTCATGTTTTGCTATCAAAATAATTTCATAGAGTTTACCTTAGCCTTTTTGATCTTGCTGCTTTGTTGTACTTGTCCTTCATCTGAAAAATATTGATCTTTTAGGCTCCATAATCTTCTTTGACTCACCCTTTGTTTATTGAAGCAGGTTTGCAGGGTCAAAATAGCTGCAAAAAAAGATTGGCTACATAACAGGTAGCTGCAGAATGTACATGTTAAAACTCTGAAATATGGAATGGAATGGAATGAAACATGGATGAAGTGAAATATGGAATGGAATGAGATATGAATGAAATGAAATTCGGAATGGAATGAGATGGATCATGGAATATGAAATGGAATGAAGTATGAAAAGTGAATCTGCAACTTATGATTTTATGATACTTAATTGCGGAAAACGAATCAATTTTGAAAGTCTAAAGTGTCAGAAAAATTCTGATTTTCACCTTATACTTTTTGTATAAATATGCCAATCAATGATTGGTTTTCATATTTATACTTGATATATATATATATATATATATATATATATATATATTAATCCAATAATTGAGGAAAAATGCAATTAAGTTACTGAAGAAGAAGAATTATTCTTCACTAACTTCATATCAATGTTATCTTGGAATTTCTTGACAAATTCCTCTCTTGAAAGTGGCTTATGATACAATTTCAGTCTGTGTCCATTTACAGGAAAATCTACCTTTCCTTCATCTATTGTCTTGATTTTTATTGCTCCATTTTCGAAGATTTTCACAATATCATATGGCCCAAGCTAATGAGCTTGAAATTTACCTTAAAAATCCTTGAACTTTGAATTAAATAAGAGGGCCTAGTCACCTTCTTTAAATTTCTTTTCTTTTATGTACTTATCATGCCATCTAGTCCTTTGTTGTTGGACTATGCTTGTTCTTTGGACTACATCTTGTCTGATCTCATCCAATTCATTAATCTGCTCTGGTATGTGCTTTTGTGCTTCTGTTAGATCAAGTCCTAACTGGACTGCCATTTTGAAAGTTTGGATCTGAAACTCTATGGGAAACAAGACTTGTTTTCCATAAACAAGTTCATAAGGGGTGTGAAATGTTGTGTTTCTCCATGTAGTTCTGTAGGCCCATAAGGCTTCAGGAAGCCTTTATGCCCAATCTCTTCTATGTAAATTAATAGTCTTTGTGAGGATCCATTCAATGGCCTTATTGGTAGATTCCACTTGGCCATTTTCTTGTGGATGGTAGGGAGTAGATTTCCTATGTCTGATTTTGTACTTCTCTACCATTTGCTCCACCATATTCGATGTGAATTGAGCTCCTTGATCTGTAACAATTTCTCTTGGGACACCAAAATGAGTGAAAATATCCTCAAAAATAAAATTAACTACAGATGCTTCAGTAGCAGAAAGTAATGGTTTGGCCTCTACCCATTCGGTAACATAATCAGTGCAAACTAATATATATTTATTTTGCTTTGATGGAGGATTAATAGGTCCTAAAAAATCTAAAGCCCATTTCTCAAAAGGTTCAATATGTATCTGAGGTTGCAATGGCATCTCACCTAAAGGGGAAGGTTTCCCTACCCTTTGGAAACTGTCACACCTTTTAACATACTCTTTAGCATCTTTAAAGAGGGATGGCCAATAATATCCTAGGTTAAGGATCTTATAAGCTGTCCTCTTATCAGCAAAGTATCCACCACAAGGTTCATCATGACATGCCTTGAGAATCTCAGGCATCTCATCTTCTTGAACACATCTTCTGATAATAAAGTCTGGACCTGTTTTGTATAACTCATTAGCAATCCATGAATATTTTGCACTGCCAAAAATGACTTTTCTTTTGTCTCTTGCATTCATAATTGAATGAAATTTCCCTGAAACTAGATAATTGGCAATATCAGCAAACCAAGGAGTTTGAGTAGTAATTGCAAAGAGATATTCATCAGGGAATTGGTCTTCAATTGGGGTGTTGTCTTTAATGTTTTGATGTCTAGATAGGAAATCAGCTACTGTATTTTTGTTTCTAGACCTATCTAGAATGGTGATGTTAAATTCTTGTAAAAGCAATAACCATCTTGTGACTCTACCATTAGTAATTGATTTGTTCATTAAATACCTAATTGCAGAGTGATCTGTGTGGAAAAATGTTTCATAGCCTCTTATATAGTGTCTGAATTTATTTATGGCATGAAAAATAGCTAAGAACTCTTTTTCATTTACAGTATAATTTAACTCTGAAAGAGTCAAATCTTTACTTGTATCGTAGATGACATAAGGAATCAGGTCATTTTGTCCCAAAACAGCTCCTAAAGTTGTATCTGAGGCATCTGTTTAGATGTGAAAAGGTAATTTCCAGTTAGGTCCCCTTAAAATAGGTGCTTCAGGAATTTTTGCTTTCAGGGTTTCAAAGGCTAACTGGAAGCCAGGATTCCAATTGAATTCACAGTCTTTGGTAAGTAGTTTGAAAAGTGGAGATGCTATCTTGGTGAAGTTTTCTATAAATATTCTTTAATATCCTGTAAATCCTAGAAAACTCGTAACATCTTTTTGCCATGTGGAACTGATAGTTTAGAGATGACTTCAACCTTTGACTCATCAACTCTAATCCCTTCTCCTAAAATATGATGTCCTAAGACAATACCTTCAGTGAACATCATGAAACATTTTTCATGACTTAATGAAAGGTTTGCCTCTTTACATATTTTTAGAACTTTTTCCAAGTTTTCTAAGGCTTCTTCAAATGTGTTTCCATAGACTGTGAAGTCATCCATGTATACTTCTAAAAAATCGTGTATTAGATCTGAAAATATTCCCAATACTACCCTTTGGAATGTTGCAGGTGCATTGCACAACCCAAAAGGTAATACTCGGTAGGCACAGGTACCCCAAGGATAGGTAAATGTGGTTTTATCTTGATCCTCAAGTGCAACTTGAATTTGGTTGTAACCACTGAAACCATCCAAAAATGAAAAGTACTTTTTGCTTGATAATGTATCTAACACCTCATCTATGAAGGGTAAGGGAAAATGGTCTTTAAGAGTAGCTTTGTTTAATTCTTGGTAGTCAATGCATACCCTCCATTTACCATTATTCTTGGGTACAATTACCAAAGGAGAAACCCACTGACTATCTAAAATGGGATAAATAAATTTGGCATTTAACAATTTCTACAACTCTTCTTTAACAATCTCCCTAAGGTTTGGATTCATCCTTCTCTGAGGCTATCTGATTGGTTTAAAATTTTCCTCTATATATATATGATGAGTGCAAGTATTAGGGTTTATCCCTTTCATGTTAGTGTACTCCCATGCATATGCAGAAGAATGTCTCTGTAATATTTTGACTAGCTTTTCTTGTTGAAATTTCCTTAGGTATTTGTTTATGTTTAAGGTTTTTCCTGGGAATATTTCAATCGTAGAGCTGCCAAATTCTTCTATAGAGTAAAGAGACATCTGTCTTGATGATAAAAACTCAATATTGGATTCTTCTTGAAATTTTTCACGTTTATATTCTGAAGAATATTCATGATTTTCTAAGGTATTCAGAATCTGACTATCTTCACTAATTTCTGAAATATTGAAGAGAGGTTGTATATCTTCTTCATCATCAATCCATTGAGTATCTTCTAATTCTGTGATTGTTCTTGCTAGAGGATACAAGGTGAATTTCTTAGTTGAACTTCCATCAGAGATGTACATATCATCGGATCTAGAGCTAATGAAAGCATCACCTATAGCTAACCAAGGTCTTCCTAATATAATAGGATGTCCTCCTAGATCATTTTTAGGAGTTAGGATCATGAAATCCACAGGATACTCCCAAGAATCTTAGGACACTAGAATGTCTTCTAATACCCCATCTGGTTTGATTACAGATCTCTCTACTAATTGTAATAGTGTGGGTGTAAAAAGAAGATTAGGAAGTTTTAGTTTTTCCATGATTTGCCTACTCATGATATTGATTGCTGCTCCTAGATCAATAAGTGTGTTTGGAATTTCTATTCCATTGATATGTATCTTAACAACTGGATTTCTAGGATCTAGATATTTTGGAATGGAAATCTTTCCCATCATTATGTCTACTATTTTCCTACCAGTTGTATTTTATTTTTTTCTTTTATTCTTTTTCCTGTTTTTTTCATACTCAACTCTTTAATCTTTGCTAGAATTTGGATTTCCTTGATGGCCTGTAGTAATGGAATGTTAATACAAACATTTCGTAATTCATCTAGGAAATCATATTTAGGCATCATAATTTGTTTTTCTACACCCCTATCAATTTGTAATCTTTCAGGAAAAGGAGGCGTGGTAGTAGATGTTGATGGTTGTTCTAACATAGGAGTTGAAATTATTGGTTCTTTCTATTTTTCCTTTCTAATGTTTTGGTTTTTAAGAGATGTGTTTTATTCAAAACTTTTATTTTCCTGTAGAGAATCTTCATCGGAATTTTTTTGTTCTTGTATAACTATAAAAGGTTTCTTTCTTTCAAGTATTCTTCTAGACCTAAGTTGAACATCATTAAGGTCTAAAGGTGTAATCAAATAGGTTGGAAATTGTTGACCTTCTATAATATATGTATTCTAAGGGTTTTTATTGTTGGGGTTTGGTATTGGCTGGGCAGGCAACTGATTTTATTTTTGAGGAAATGGTAATGGAAGTGGTGGATTTTGATTTTTATTTTGATGTTGGTTTTGATGTTGTGGATTCTGTTGAGGATTTTGTTGAGGAGGAAAGTTTGAATATGATGGATATGAGGGATAAGAGGGTGGATATTTATAATACTGGGAGAACCTTCCATAAGGGTTTTGTGCTCCTTGAGCCCAAGGTTGAGATTGATTTTGAAATTGGGGGCCAAGGTTGCTGCCAAGAGTTCCAATTAGGTGGAGGTTGATTATACATTTGATTACTAAACCCTTGTGTTTGATGTCCCTGCCAAGGTCTTCTAGAGACAAAATTAAGAGATTCTATGGAATTTGTGGTTGTTTCTTCTTGAAAGACAACTTTAAGGCCAGGGATTGAGGGAAAAATCTTGGTCTCATGTTTTTTTGAACAAATTTCACAAGTATCTATTACTTTTTCATCCAAAGGACACTCTATTAAGGCATGCTTCTTCCTACATTTGGGACAAAAGATTACTAAGGCATCAGTTTCATCGTTCTGCTTTTTTTGTAACTTAAGGTTGTCTATTTGCTCACTAAGACTCCCAAGAATGTCAGTTTTGAATTCATCAAGAATATTACCTATCTCTGCCTTACTTACTATTCCAGCTGCAGATTTTCTTGCCCTTGTAAGAGCAGGGTCTCTTGGTCCTTTTAGAATATTAGATTTTCCTCTTGAAAGATTAATACATAGTTCTACTATATCTGGTAATGAAAGTTGAGATATGTCTCCTTTCCCCATCATATTAAGGATATATATCCATTCATCCCTAATTGTCTTCAACAAAAGAGCTTTCAAAGTCTCTTGGTCTAAGTTTTCCATTTTTTCCCTCTTGATGTTATAGTTAAATCTTTCCAACAAATCTTCCAGATTTTCATCCTTTTTTTGCATCATCTTGAACACTTCCACTTTATGGTTGACTGGTATACAGTAATCCAAATATCTATCTTGAAATTCTTTCCTCATTTCATCCCATGTTCTAATAGACCTAGTGATTAAACTCATAAACCATTTTAATGCTGCTCCTTTCAATGTTAAAGGGAATAGTTTAAGTTTCTGAGCATCTTGAAGGTAATCATAGGTTCTACATAGAACTTCAAATTCAAATAAGAAGGTCTCAGGATCCTCACTTTTTAGTCCATGAAATTTTGGAAGAACAGAGGGTGAGATATTTTTCATAGATGCATTAGTCTCTTCATCTATTATAGGGAATCTAAAAGGACTTCCAGTTTCCCTTCTACCTCTTCCTCCTTCCGCATTTCCTCTTCCTCTACCTTTTTATGTACCTCTACCTCTTCCTTTACCTCCTCCAAATAGTGTATGTTATCCATTAAAGACTTCTCCTTCCCCTTCTTCTACCATGATAGATTCTTCTAAACTAATATAGGGTTCAGTTGGAAGAGCTAGTTGTTCTACTGGTTCTTCTATCAAGGGTATATTGAAAAAATAGTCCTCTTCTTCCTCTTCACTACGGATTTTTAATTCTTCTGATGGAATATATTCCCCTGTGGAAGTGAAAAATGTTTTCCCTTTCTATAGGAGTCCTTGGATATTCTTCCTCTAGAATTTCTTCAGTGGATGAAGTGGGAGATCTTCCTGATGAAATATCTGATCTTGAGACTTCTAGAAGCCTATGACCAGTATAGTATGGAATGTGGGTTTGAGTTGGAGGTGTGTTGTTTCTTGGTCTTGGTGGAGTGAGTGGAGTTGTGGGAATTAAGCTTTCGCCTCTTACAAATCTACCCCTAGAATCTCTTTCTCTACGCATATCATTGTTTTTGGGAAATAGGAAATAAGGCTACCTAGTTACACTTCACTGAAAACGGCGCCATAATTTTTAGTCAATTTAGTGTCCTAAATTGATAGCATAAATTATCGACCAAGGCTAGTAAAATGATGAAGTGTACTTGCGCTATATGTGCCTAAGTATCCCTTTACTTATTTCATTGTTTTCAGTGTTTTATTGATGTTTTGGGTTTTGTTATGTTTGAGTCTTAGTATGTTACTCTATTCTAAGAAGATGAAGTTAAATCTATGTCAAAAAGGAAGAAAAAGGAAATATTAGAATTAAAACAGAGTTTAGTTACAAGTTCTGTCCCTAATTAGAAAATGATGAAAACAGAGAGTCATAATCCATGGATATTATAGCTTTCAAATTAATATTCATGAAAATGAAAGGTAACTCAAAACACTACAACTCAATCTAATTCATTTAGTTAGAGATTTTTTGGAAGAGTTTGTTGAAAGAGATTAAATTCTAATGCAATGAGGATCTTCGTAAAACATAAAATAAGTATTAAAAAAAATATAAACTTAGAACATTACAGTGAAATCTCATTCATATGATAGAGGTGTATTGGAATATCTTGAGAAAAATATTTCTATAATGTAATAAGGATCTCCCGTGAAATGCTGAAACAGCTTATGACATTACAACTAGATCTCATTCATAAGTTAGAGGTTTGTTGGAAGAGTTTGTTGAAATAGATTAGGCATAATGTGATAAGGATATTCTATAAAACAAACAATCAGTAACCCACAACATTACAACTAAGTCTTATTCGTGATTTAGAGGTTTATTGGAATAACTTGAGAAGAATACTGTTTGTAATATTATGAGGATCTTTTATCTAATTGCAGAACAGAAAATGCTAATAACTAAAAATAGTACAACCAAATCTCATTCATATAGTAGTGATATATTGGAAGAGCTTGAGAAAGAGAATAGTTGTAAGATAATGAGGATCTTCTTAATCTAAATGATAGAAACTGAATTGTTAGTAACTCGGAATATTACAATTAAATCCCATTCATTTAATAGAGATATATCAGAAAATCTTGAGAAAAAGGCTAACTGTAATATCATGAGTATCTTTTATCTAAGCAAATGACATGAAACATAATGTTAAGAGATATAATTCCAGAAATCAGCCTAAGTAAGGAAATATAACAAAATAGAATTGAAAACTACTTATCTAAAAAACATGTAAAGCTTCGTCGAATAGCAGGGGCCCTCTGCTATCAATTCAGCATTAATCCTTTAACTCCTCAAGTTGTATTCATAACAACATCAAAGTTTTACTCCTTCTATTATCAAAATGCTCAAAAAAATATTATCACAGTAATGATAAAATATGTATCAAAACTTCTTCCTCTCGGAATTACCGTGCTGAATTTATATGCAATTACATAACTAACATTGAATAAAAGTAGGTACAGGTGTAGTTTTAAAGTTAAAATAAAATTAGAAATCTTTTAGGATTCTTGATTTGCTGTAAAGAAAATCAGGAGTCCTCATTCCTGTAGAATACATCTTGCCTGACTTTTGCTTTGACCACATACATAGGCACCTCTAGCTTTCGATCCAGTCATCGTGGAAAGGAGAGAATGATGTAGGGAAGATTTGGAATCCACCTATGTGTGCCTTTTCTCTAGATGACACTTGTAACATATGTAAACACCAAAACATCTATGGAATGCTTGACTGGCTATAGAATTACTACATTTTGTAGCTAAAACTGTTCAAAAATCATTAAGACAAAAAAATCACAAAAGTAGAATAAGTTAATCATTGTATGCAACCTTTAAGTAATCTTAGTCATTCTCATTGAGTATTAGGTTTATGAAATGATAAAGGAATGATTAAATGAAGTGAGGTTTGGCAAAAGAAAAGACAATTTCAAGGCTCAACAGAAGTCATTTGGGAGTCTCAAACACGTTGGAATGATTTTCTAATACTTTTTGGAGATCTAGAGAAATACATGATTTCGATGTTTGAAACTCTAGTAAGCGTACTTGTGCAATTATGCCTCGTTGTTATTTATTTAGAAGGCTTGTCATACTAATCTATCTTATTATATTTCCTAGTTTCCCTGTAATATGCCTTAATTCAATTTCCTTTCCTTCCCAAAGAAAATCAAGAAAAGTTCTTAAAAATTAAAAGTTATCGAACCCAAAGATTGTAACCATTGAACTCATAGTACCACATAAACACCACCCATTGGAATGGAAAACATTGAGATATTAAATACATATTACCCCATGGTTAGCTTGATATTATGACACTTTATAGAGTAATTTATAGTTCCTCCATTTGCAACCATCACTTGACACTCTGTGCGGGATATAGGAATCAATTCAATTCCTTGGTTATCTCACAATGATTAAATTTATGGGTAATACCCAAATCAATCAATACTCTTGACTTTTCTTCTTCATATGCCCTTCTATATTGAGATTTTGAGGAGTGGTAATTCCTACCAATGCATTACAACAAATGGTTGGATTCATATCTTCTTTCTCTAAGGTCAGTTCCTGGTGTATATCCTCTTCTTTTAAAGTTTCTTGTTTCTTTTCTTCCTACTCTTTACAATCTATGTAAAATAATTTCCTATCAGCACATTTATGACCTTTAGTGTATTTTCTATCACAACTGTAACAAAACCCTTTTTCCTTTTTGTTCTTGCAACTGTTGTGGTGTCAATATTTTAGGTTATGGAAGGCTAGGAGTAGCAACACTTCCATGTTTATAGTTGTGAGTGGAAAACTTCCTTGTTGCTATAATTTTTCTTTCAATTTTTCTTGCCAACCTGAATGCCTTCTCCAATGTATCACATTCCCAAAGGAAAACCTCATGTTGTATGTTATCATTTAAAGTCCCTACGAAGCCATCAATCCTATGTTCCTCTGGAATATCTTTTACCATTATATTCAATTTTTGGAAGTCCTCAATGTGCTCTATCATTGAACCCTTTTGTTTGAGATTTATCAATTAGCTAAAGAAGGTGTTTCTCTTTGTATCCTCATAATTTTCTATCATTTCCTTTGTAAAAATTTACCAAGTGACATGTGTTTTATGAGAAAAATGCATTGATACCATACAAACTAATTTTGTTGTAAATATAAAGTTGCAATGTGTACCTTTTGTGTGGTTTGCACATTATCGAGTTCAAAGTATTGCTCCATTTTTAGTATCCATGTTATCGTATCCTTGCCAACAAACTTCCTCATATCGATCTTTGTAATATGGTGGTTTTTTGATCCAATGTTAGAGTCTATGAAATCATGATTAACATACCTTTTGTTCTCATCATGAGTTTCCTCTACTACCTTTTCACCATTAGGAATCTTTTCTTGTAGCAACTTTGTCAAACCTTGGTTCATACCTTCAAGTTTTTCTTCTATACCAACAATATTAGCTTCCATGCCATCCATCTTAGCTTCCATTTCTTCTTTAAAACCATCCATGTCACCTTTTAGTTCATCTTTGATTCCTCTTTGTGAGAGCGAAATTTGTTGCACTTGGTCCCGTAATTTTGATATATTTTGCTACAATTCTTCCTCTTCATGCATCATAGTAGAGTTTTATGAGGGCTTAATGGGTGTATAATTATTTTTTGGGGGAATTTTAGAAACCAATATAGATATATATGCTTCAATAAGCCATTGGAATCAGTTCAAACGTATTTTTCAAAAAACCGTTATGCAAAATTGTTTAAAAAAAACACACCTTTTTCTTGCTTTTAGGAGCTCAATATTGAAACGGTTGTAACTTGGTAATTTCCAATCTCCAATATCTGAAATTTGGTCTTCTAGTAGACATATAAGTCTTCTTTCCAATGCCATAGGCTAGACCTCATTTGGATTATTCAAGATAAAGTTATGCCCAATCTCCCACACTGACCTAATTATGGGCGGGTTCAGCAGAGCGAACTTGTACGACATTCCACGTGTCACTGTTTTGACGTTTGGCTTTGAAATAGATACACACAAACCTAAAGTCCTTGCAGCTTTGGCCACCTTTTAAAGAATTCCAATCTGATGTCTGAAGCGAAATTTATGACGATGTTCCCTCGACCACCATTTTGAGATGAAATTTTGGAGCCTACAAAAACACTAACTTCCTTAGATCATATCTCCTTAGATACAGTGAACCAAGATCTCACATTTTTACACAACGTTCCTCCATATTTCAGCTCAAATGGGTTTTGTTTTAAGATTATGAACCTTCGTAGGAAAATATTGATAGAAAACATGCCAAGATGACCTGTTTGTAGCAGCGAAATCCTAGAATCCAAAGCTCTCATACCAAATGTTATGAAATCAACCCACAAAATAGAAGAAAATATAGATCAAAGACTTAGAAATTAGCCTCTTCAAAGGGGAAAATCCTTTACATTACATAAATGAAATTTTCTTGGAAGATACAAATGACAAAACCTCCTTTCTATATATAGGAACCCAATGGGTCACAATATAATCCTAACTGACATAACAATAACAATAGTGGGATTCTATGGGGCACAATAATAACAACATGGGGACTACATAGGAAAAAAATAACAATAAGGGGGCTATACTAATAATACAAATTAGGGGATACACCAGTATTATAGGGACCTAGAAGTGTGTGCAAACCACCTACAGTTGTGTGCGTGGGTTGAAGAAGCATTGTACTAAAAAGACACATCATAAATAAAGATGATTGTCGCAAAGCACAAGAGGAAGGGAAGTCATACCACTATGTGTGGTTGCTACTAATCATTGCAATAATGGCTTGGAATGAACTAGAAGAGTCACAGTTCCCTATTGTCAACTCAAATGTTTGTGAACCTGCGAGGTATGCCTTGCTCTGGTTTTCTAATGACCCGAAACGTGTGATGGAGAACAAAATATTCTAGGTGTTAATGGATATGGATCTACACACAGTGGTGAGTCAGCGTCCTAGGTTTTCACTAAATTTATTTGAATAATATCGGGTTGTTGTAGAATTCAAAGCTGATTTCCACAAAGTTTAGATCAAGGCATGAAAGGATATAGATGAAGTATGGTACCAGTTGCCATACCTAGTTACCAAATTTGACATTATTCAAGTCATAAAGACCTAGCCGATAGACTGGCTTGCTCCATCCATTAGAGGCACTGAGACAAAACATGCAGGTACCAGTGGCAAAGATACAGAAACAGGAAAGGATGCAGGAAAATAAATAGAGAAGGAATGTGAAGAAACCAGAGGCATAGATTAGGGTGGCAAGGACCCTCCAAGCAACAAAGAACAGGAGCAGTACCCATTTATTGTTAAGAGAAGGATCCCTATAACATATACACTAGCTGCACAGAAGAAGAATAAGGAAAATAAATCCACGCGTGTACAGCCAATGACCCTCACTAAAGGGGGCATTAATGAGATTAATGATAAGGTGTTTCATATCATGGAAGACACATGGAACAGGATTGAAGGTCAGTACAAAGAAGTATTTACATAGGTACACTAGGGAATGTAGCAGCTTAAGGTGATGGCACAAACAAAACAAAAGGAGCAACCAACCATTCAATCAACTCATACGAGCCAGTAAGCACAGCCAGAGTGCCAAATGATAACAAATTTGGACGTTTTAGTTTTGCAGGTACCCAGAGTAGCACTTCAGTTTGATGCAACTGAAGATAGGGAATGAGCCAAAGGATGTGGAATCATCTGTATGAACCTCGTCATGCTCCCCACACCAACATTACATGACTTTCATCCAGAGATCATCAAATAACTAAAGGGGAGAGAACAACACATGTTGCAAGCCACCGAATAAGTGAAGCAAGAAAAGAAAAATATAATGATGAAATTGAATCACATTACCAAGGAGAGGGATGAGGAGTAGTGACAACACAAACTATTGAAGGGTTCCATAGGCAAGACTTGTAGTGAGCTTCAAAAATCAAGGTCCACACAAAGGAAGCCCTGGCAGAGAAGGTTGAAAATCCCACCCTTGTAATCAAGGAGTCCAAGAACAACAAGGACGAGATCAAGTTTGATTATGTGATGTAGATAACTAAGCTATAAATGAGGCTGCAACCAACCACACCATTGGAGGTGCACGGGAAACGAGAAATAGATGTTAAAACTACATTGGAAGGTATCTCCACCACAATCAAGGACTGTGGGAAGTTTTTATATGACACCATGCAGATTTGGACCTCGTTGTAGGAGGATCCACACATTCCTAAGATAGAAGAGGAGGTCCAAAAAAAGTAGAAGCAGTTGGATGAGATCTTGGCCACTGCGAGAAATTTAGTGGCAACACAAGGGCTCACTCAGATCATAGAAGGGAAATCTTTGTATATCGAGGTCAAGGATATGTGCAAGAAGGAGCAGCTTATTATGGCGAGGACTCAACCATGGAAGGATGAAGCCATTCAACTATCCCAGAAAGTTGATGAGACGATGGAGAGATGTGAAATAAGCATAAAGATGTGCTTCAGAATATCGTTAGGCCAACATTAGAGAAGTTGCTAGAGGAAGTGCACCAAGAAGAAAAGAATTTTACAGAAATGATTTAGCTTTTGAGTACATCTTGCACTAGCATCGCAAAAAATTTTTGGGGCACACTAGCTCAGTCACTCAAGATGAGTCATAGGTGAGTGTTGGGGGTTTGTTCGACATCACCCAACTTGGTCCAATTTTGAGTCAAATAATCCACAACTCAAGGAGCAGAGTGCGTGGCTCATCGAAGATGAATCTACCATAGAGATGTTTAGGGACTTCAGGGTGATTCAAAGTCCCTCTTTTTGTAAAGGGATGGGGTTTAATTGTTATTTTTGTCCACCTATGGTATGTGGACCAAGGTATTTTATATATACTAAGGCTATATAAATCAATGTAGTATTAATTCAAAGTAGAGATCCATCATTGTATGAGTGCAAATTTTTTAATATCTGTGTTGTAGTCTATTTTGGGTCTCAGGAGACGAATTTGTAGCTGTGTGCATGGAGGCCTTGAAGGGTGTGCAATTGTGTTCGCATACCACCAGCAGTTGTGTGCGCGGGTTGAAGAAGCATTGTACTGAAAAGACACATCATAGATAAAGAGAAGGAAGTTTTGAAGCATTTGTGTGATATCTGTGTATATTGCTTATTATCTTCATTCGAGTTGTTTATATGATTTGGGAAGTACTTTATGTTGTTTATGTGCTTCATATCATGTTGAATATTTCACAATATTGATAAAGGTGCAATGCACACTAGTATTGAGTAATGTATAGAATATAGACTTTGAATATAGATACTAGCTTCTACGTAGTTCAAAAAAACATAAGACATAAGTTTAGTAGTAGATCCATGTCCTATTGTCCCTTTAGATGCAGAAACATGGTTCTGACATCCCCCAATA
This sequence comes from Pinus albicaulis, assembly GCA_034641835.2. Taxonomy (NCBI): domain Eukaryota; kingdom Viridiplantae; phylum Streptophyta; class Pinopsida; order Pinales; family Pinaceae; genus Pinus; species Pinus albicaulis. Next base: position 28,943 of record JAXQQM020077387.1, read on the forward strand.
TTGCCTCGGGTGAGACTGTGATCTGTGTTGTAGGTCATTTCCAAAAGTGTCTATAATAGAGAGTTTTGTTGGTGCGCAACTACTATGAACCTCGGTTGAAGCCCCTCCAAGCAAACATCCTTGATTTCCGAGGTATCCCTTTCAATTTCCCAGTTTTGGTGTGTAGGATTTGGTACTTGAATAATTTTTCGATTTGGTTTTATTGGTGTTTTTTTCTCAGGTTCTTCAAAGTTACATGGGGGGGTATTCTACTTTATCAGGAGTCGTTTGAGTGGGAGTCATAATTTTTTTCATGATTACATAGATTTTCTTTCCCCTTGGTATAAAATAGGATGCATAATAATTTGCCTCGACATAATTTTTATTTCAAACTTCCCCTCCTTGTCACCAACATCGATCCCTCATATCATTGTTGCCTCTCTCTTACCTCTCCTATTTAAAGCACTAGTAGACCACGAAGGGTCACGGTAGTTGCCTGTGTGTTTATTTCTCCCCGTGTTGTCATTTTTAACTCCCTTTGACTTTGTGGTTAACGGAGTCGTTGGTATCGGTTTTATCCAATCCGGTGGATTGAGGGTTTTGTTGTTGATATAGTCCTTTGTTGAAATACATCACATCTACTCTTTGTCAATTCAGTTTCACATTTTCTTAAAATCCCTCATGGTAATACTAGGGTTAGTCTAAATTCTGTTCTTAGTTGACATCTCCAATTGACTATGCTGCTTTGACAAAGAGTGGGGTGACCATAGTGGATGCTCTAGTAGTAGGTCTATCTCTCACTCTAGGAATTTATTCAGGTGGAATTACGTGGCAATTTTTTTTTTATACAATCCCCTGAGAAGTTAGAAAGGATATTCAACAACTTGAATCTCGGGAATTTGGAAACAAAGCTTACTTTTCATATTCTAAAATGGGTTATCTAGAATTCAAATGGATTCCTAACCCTCATAAAATTCACAAGAGGAAATAGAATTTTCTACATTTTGTTGTACTAACATTTGGACTCCCTACTCCATTTAGTCACCTTGGACAAACAAGTGGACCACTACAGCTCAAGAGGATTTGAATGCCTTCTCAAAATCATTTAGTACTTCTTAGATGATATTCTAATGCATCTACAAAGGGTGGAGAGGTACGTTGTGTCACATTCTAATTCCAAAGCAGAGAACACCTCACACTCCAGTGGTGATCAATGCTCCACCGTTCAACATTGTATCACCTCTTACAATTATTCCTTAACCAAATGGGGATCCTCTATCTCTTGTAGTTATATCTGAATAGAGGTATACGTTTTATAGCAGCTACTATTTTTGGCCGTTTCAGGATTGTCGTGCACTTTTGGTTTGGTGGCTCACAAGCTAGCACACAGTGAACTCATAATGGTTTCTACTTCTCTCCATGATATCTTGGTTATTTTGTGCTCTCTATGTGGGTTTATTTTGGTTTCCTTTTGTGCTGAGTGGTTTGCTCCTATCTTTGCATATATTTTATGGATTTTTCTCAGTAATATCTATTTTGATAATCTTTAAAGAGAGTATAGTCAACTTTTGTAAACGAGAGTATAGTCAAGTTTTGTGAGCATAAATGAGCTCGAGTATGTTAGATATGGCTCAGGATAAGAATTTTTTCACTTTCACATGACCCATTCATATCCATGTACTCTTTGTAAACATCTTCTAATTAATGAAATATTTTGTGCCAATTAAAATAACAATAATAAATACAAAGCCCATTCCGAGTAAATATATAAATAATTGAAATTCCACATGTAATACATTTTGATAATTACTTAAAATATTTTTGGTAAATATCTGGTGATTTGAGTCGATAGCCATAATGTTCATCATGGTTTCCCTAAATCAATTGCAACGTCAAAATTCATTCGATTCTGAAATGGTCCAAGGCATTCTTTCATTTCGATTCCACACCAGAAGACTCTCATGTATTCTCCAAACTCATATCCCCTCTACAGATCCAGATGTTTTTCATCAACCAGGGGCACTGCAGGTGCATTGAAGTCATCTTCTGAAGGCTATAGAATGTAGCAATTGATATACATGTAGTCGACGCATTCGTTATTGCTCTATTCTCAACACTCCTGAATCTCCCATTGTTGACGAATTGGAAAATAATTTCCATTCTTGATTCCATGGTCAAGCTTTTAAATGAAGAAAAAATATATTAGATCATATTTTGGTAATTACTTGCAGTTGATCTCCCAAATTGAGGATAAAGGCATTATCTATGGGATCTACAACAACCCATTTTCCATTTTTTTAGTACTTGCAAGCCATTAACATCACCTTGCATTAGAATAGTGATGCCACTTCCGTTTGAATGGCCTAATAAACCAAGGGTCATATCTGGGTTTGGGTGTGGAGGATAGTAATTAACATCCACAGTTTAGTATTATTTTCCAAAGCTTTTATTCAAGTAATCAGTCCAACCCTAGTGCTTCAGAAATGTAAGCCAACGGTCTTAGAATCATTGCTCTCACTTCTGTAGCTTATTTGCTTGCAATTTCACTATAACAAAGGCAAGGACAAAATAAATTATATGTTTTAATTGATCTGACCCTTATCTTTTATTTCAACGGTGTTTTGTAAATTTGTAAATGATTACCTGTAAGCTGCAGGTTGTTCACACCAACAGGCGATCAGTTCCTCTAGAGGAAAACATGGGTCGTTAATATAATCCCTCCAGTTGTAAATTATTTCTTTACAAACATTGAAACTCGTAAAAAGCTAAATCCTATTTTTTGGGTCCTCTTAGCAGAGGCATGCTTGGTCTTCCACAGTGATTTCGAAGAATTCCTTGGCGATTCCCATCATTATTTTCATGATGGTCTCTGTCACGCCATGGTTCACTGTCTGGTACAAACAATATATATCATAAAATTTTACGCAAAACAAAATATGATGAAGTATTATGCATCTCTTAAAAAAAAAAACCCAAATCTTAGCAAATTATAGAGCTAATTACATATACATTGTCCTAGACTGTTAGGGTTAATCTCAAGGCTAGATTGTAACATAATATTTTTTGGGATGATAAACCAGAAAGTGAAAGCAAAAGAATTATCAGAAGATAATTGTTGTTGAAGTGGGATTCAAGGGTGATGTACCTAGAAAAAACCACCATCCTCACAAGCACGTCGGATTTCTTCGACTACAGTGTTTTCTTTTTCTTTTTGGTGGGGTCCATCCAGGTCTTTTTGGTCCACCATCAGAATGTTTTTAAGAGTAAAAACAGACCTCATACATTTGAAGTGTGAATCAGTGCTCTTGCACAAGTAAATTTCAGATGCAATTATTGAGAGAGTAAAAAAAATTGAGTCAGTTTTCTTTGAGTGGAATTTAGTGCTGTTAAAATGAGTTAATGCTATTTACTTTATACGTTGTCGTCTGCACTAATGATATGTCGTTTCCCTGAATGTCGAATTTAACCATGACAGACGAATCCAGGTTCAATTAATTTTTGGAGGATGCTAAATTGTGTTGTGTTGTATTTTCAATTTTAACTTGCACAACCATTTGAGGATGGGCCTAGTGCTAAGGGTAGTTTAGGTTAGGATCAAATCTAAAGAGGTTATTGCCTGGAGGGAGACAAGTTAAACCCAAGTTTGCTTAGTGTTGTTGTGGTTGATGTGGGATTTGATACCTTAGTGATTTTGATGGCTTATATGTCTTCCGGGTATCTCAAGCCACAAGTCAAGTCTCATGTAATCTCTCTTAAACTCTAGACCATTTAACAAAAAACAAATGTATTATATTTTATTAATTTACATAACACATTTTTTTTAAATAATATTGTTCATTTCTATTTGTTTATCTTTATCTTCCCAATTTTTAATATAAAAATTTTGTATTTATGTTATAAAACACTTAAATTATATAAATTTATATATTTATATTGAGTTATAATAGAATTCTAATATTTCAATAAAATATAAAAGTTATATATATATATATATATATATTTGCTATTGATTACTTTTAAATTATATAAATTTATATAGTTATATTGAGTTATAATAGAATTCTAATAATATATATATATATATATATATATATATATATATATATATATATATATATGATATTGATTACTTTTGAATATGTATGTGATAAATTTTTATTTTTATTATATACATTTAAATCAATAATAATAATATTTTAATTTTAAGGTCACGGCTAAGCTAGACACCATACATACTCTATCTCTCTTTGGTTTTGAATTTGTGATTTCTTAGGAGGAAACATGTGCTATTAACCATTAGGCCCACTCAAGCTCTATATACTTATAAATAGTTCTAATAAAAGTGTAATATCTCAATAAAATATAAAAGCCAAATATCTATAAAAAAATATTTTAATTTAGTTATTTATTATTTTTTAATGTATGTGTGTCATCTTTTTATGTATATTATACATTTTTAAATTATATAAATTAATATACAATTATAGTAGAAGTGTATATTTATATATTTATATATTTTAGATGTTAAGAATATCTCAAAATACAAACTTCATTTTAATTGAAAAACTTGAGGAAAGGATTATACCTCCACAGATTTGATTCCTCTCAGATTTTGGTAGACTTGGACTTAAGATGGATCTATGTTGGTTTTGAGAAAAATATGAATAATATATTTTAATGTAAACTTTTTTTAATTTTCAATAGTTTTATATAATTTATATACGTAGATGGCTTAGATAAGAATCACACTGAATTGAAAAAGAAGGAGTTGCAGCTCACAGGTGAGTACTGCACCTGGAGACTGCACTCAAACGGAGAGACCACTCTACATACAATAATGAGAAAATACATCTTTAAGTACATCACAAGAAATCAGGAAGTTGTAAACAGACTCCTAAATTCTAGGAACAAATCTTAAACTAAGGAGATACGTTACAACTATGTAACCATTTCTCCATTAATATAAAATAATATTAATTATTTTCAACTCCCCCCCTTAATGGAGAAAGGATTACCTTGAACTCCTAGCATCCCTCTAAACAATTCGAACTTTACACGCCCAAGAGGCTTAGTAAAAATATCAACCATATTGTAACAAGTTTACAATATTCAACAAATATCTCCTTTGACTGTAGTTTCTCTCGAACAAAATGGAACTGAGTATCGATGTGCTTGGTGTTTTTATGAAATACTGGATTGTATGCAAGCTTGATGGTACTCTGCTTGTCAGTTTTGATGATAGTTGATTATTTCCGTTCTTCTCCTGCATCGTTGAGAAGTCTTCTCAACCAGATAGCTTCACATGTGGCTGCACACAATGCTTGGTACTCAGCTTCACATGAAGATAAAGCTACAGTGCTTTGTGTTTTGCTGCTCCATGCTATGACCCCGGATCCAATGCTGAATGCGTAACCTGTGATAGACCTTCGATCATCCAAGTTACCTGCCCAATTTGAATCTCAAAAACCTACTAGAGTAACATCAGATGTGTCAGTGTATAAAATACCATAATTACTAGTACCACTAAGATACCTCAACACGCTTTTTGCTGCGACCCAGTGACTTTCAAGTGGTTTTGACATAAACTGGCTCAACATACTAACAAAGTATGCCAAGTCTGGTCTAGTTGTTGTAAGATATATCAAACTCCCAACTAGCTGTCTCTACTTAGTGGCATCCACCTCTTTAGTACCATCGTCATTGCTCAACTTTAAATTCTGCTGCAATGGTGTTGCTGCTCATCTACACTGCTCCATTCTGAACTTTTCCAGCAAGCTTCTGGCATACTTCCCGTGAGTGAGAAAATTTTGTCCAGAATCTCTCCATACTTCCAATCCCAAACAATAATGGAGATTTCCGAGATCTTTCATTTCAAACACTTGTGACATCTACCTTTTGATTTCTTTGATCAGATTGTTAGCATTCCCTGTTATGATCATATCATCTACATACAAAGAAATCAAAATAATTTGCCTCTGTTTATTAAACTTGGTATACAGATTTGGATCATTCATGCTTCTATGAAAGCCATGCTATACAAAGAATGAATCAATCTTCTCATACCATGACCTGCGTGCTTGTTTTAAACCATAAAGTGCCTTTTTCAAACTACAAACAAGATGTTCCTTCCCCTTTTTCACAAACCCTTCAGGCTGAACTAAATAAATTTCTTCTTTCAAGTCACCATTCATAAATGCAGACTTAACATCTAGCTGGTGTAGCTGCCACTTATGTTTTGTTGCTAAGGAAATTAGCATTCTAATAGTGTTTAATTTTGCTACAGGAGCAAAGGTGTCATCGAAATCTATTCCCTCTTGCTGTGAGTAACCCTTTGCTACCAGTCTAGCTTTAAGTTTTTCTATACTTCCATCTGCATTCATTTTAGGTTTATATAGCCATTTGCATCTTATGGGGGTTTTACCTTCAGGCAGTTCAACTAAATCCCAAGTATGGTTTCTGATAATTGATTCAATTTCCTCATGCATTGCAGCCCTCCATGCATCAGATTGACTTGCTTCTTCATAATTTGCAGGTTCTACAATATTTAAAATATTTGTCATTAAAGCATAGTCTTTCAATCTAGATGGTAATCAAGTCTTCCTACCTGCTCTCCTTGGTAGGGGAATTACCTAAAATCTGTCTATTTCAGCCTTCACCGGGCTTGCATCATTGATTACATTACCTGTTACTTCTTCTTGTTTCTGCTCCTACTCTTCATCATCCTCACTGTTTTCTTCCATTAGTAATGGAATGTGCCAATCATTGTTACTATCATCCTTTCCTTCTTCAACCTGTTCATGAAATATGACATCTCTACTTGGAAAAACTTTATGAGTCATAGGATTAAATAACTTATATGCTTTAAACTCAGTGCCATATCGAACAAAGATACATTTCAGGGCTTTAGGATCTAACTTATTCCTATCTGCCTTAGGTATATGAGTGTAAGATTTTGACCCAAATATTCTTAAATGAATCACTGCTGGTTTAAATCCAAATAATGCTTCAAAAGGGGTTTTGAAGCCTAGACATTTAGTAGGACTCCTATTCTTTAAATAGACAGCAGTGTTAATGGCTTCCACCCAAAAAACATTTGATAGACCCTTACCTTGAAGCATGCTCCTTGCGCACTCCACAAGAGTTATGTTCCTTCATTCTGCCACTCCATTCTGTTGTGGTGTGTGAGGCACTGTAAACTATTGAATAATCCCATGATGCTTGCAGAAATTCATGAACTCTCCCGACCTGTATTCTCCCCCTTGATCTGAGCGGAGAGTTTTTATGCTTTTTCCTGTTTGGTTTTCTATCATAGATTTAAACTCTTTAAAATACTGAAAGGTCTGACTCTTTTTAATCAGAAATTATATCCAAGAGAATCTAGTGAAATCATCAGTAAATAAAAGAAAGTAATATGCACCACCTAGTGACCTAGTCTGCATAGGTCTGCATATGTTTGTATGCACTAGTTCTAAAATACCTCTTTCCTTTCTATTAACATGCAAAGGGAATTAACGTTTCTTGTTAAACGCGATATTTCTATTCCATAATCTTAACCTTCCCATCGAGATTGGAATTGCGTCTAGGGTTTCTTCCGCCTCCTCACAGACAAATGCTCTCTCCTCTGATGCTTTCGCGCCGGCTAAGCCTGTGGCTCAGACTCCTCTCCCCCCTGCAGCGGCCGATCTTGCACTAGTTCCTCTCGCCACGCAATGTTCCCTCCCTATTGCATTGACACCTTCAGTTCTGATCAAAGGCCGAAAATTTCTTCGGCGTGCTGATGACCCTAACCGAGTGGCTGAAACCCTGCATAGCAATAGCGTGGTCTTTTCTCTCGTGCCAGAGTTTCTGGGCACGTTCGCAGCGATGGCCCCTCTCAAATCACAACTTACAGGCAGCGAGGCAGGGGTTTATATGCCGCATAAGAACCGTCGGCCATTCTACAGCTCTGTACCCCTGTCATTTGCAACAGATCTGTGCTAGAGCGGCAGTCTCTTTTCAAGGGAGAAATTACCTCCTTGACTGCTACCAGGTAGTCAGGCTCTTGAAGTCTTGAAAGAATCTGGCATTGGGTCGGTCCAGAAGGAGCTCAAAAATATCTCTGCCTCCTTTCAGATTCAAATCTCACAAATTTCAGGCAAAACCATTCTGCAATGGGTCTGCTCCTCAGACCTGGTGTAGAATCTCAAGGCAAATTTGGAACGCCGGTTCGGGATACCCTCAGCCCTCCAGAGACTTCTTTTTCAAGGTAAACAACTTGAAGACCTTCTTCCCCTCTCTCTATACAACATAAATAGAAATGATTCTTTGGTTTTTTCCCTTCGTTTGCGAGGAGGCATTGTTGGGCAGTCCTCTTCTGCTCCTCCCTTCTCCTACAAAGATGCAGTACGCTCTGAGAATCCCAAACCCCCTGAGGCCCCTAAACCTAGGCCTTTCCTGGTTGACAAGCTAGAGGAAGTTCCTTCTGTTGATATCTCCCATCCTGGCCTAGCAAATGATCTTCAAAATTTTGCCGAAAGGGCCATCATATGCAGGTTCAATGGGCTCTGACCGCGATCTAAGGAACTCTATGACTGTATCAATGCTAACTGGACTCACCAGTGCAAGGTTAGCTTTTGTTCAAAAGGATACTTCATAGTTTTGTTTGACAAGATTAAGCATTATAATCAGGCCTTAGAAGAAGGCCCCTAGTTTATGGGAACTGCTGGGCTTTTCTTAACTCCATGGTTCCCAGATTTTTACCCAGCAACTGCAGTTATCACCAGGACGCCTGTATGGATCAGTCTACCAAACTTACCAACCCATCTATGGCATATTTCAGTTTATAGGGGCATAGGCAACACCTTGGGCTGCTTTTTAATGGGGGATTACTGGTGGGAAAATCAAGGGCTTTACACATATGCCATAATATGTGTGGAACTAGATTTGAGAAAGGGACTGCCAGATCAAATCAATCTCAAGATCAACGACTTTTTTTGGACTCAAAACCTTGATTACGAGAATACTGCTATTCGTTGCCGTCATTGTCACCAAACAAGGCATCTGCAAAATTCATGCCCATCTCTCCCTGCAAAAACTAAAAAAGATAACATCTCTAAGACCAAACCCAAGCGATGGATTCCTTACTCTCCGCCGCCAACCATAAGCTCTGAATCCTCAAGCTCGGAAGACAAAGAGAGTGATACAGAACCTAATCATCCGCCTCAGACGATGGACCTGTCATCTATTGCTCCTGCGCGTCCTCCTGTCACAGTTATCACCCAGAAACGGGTCCATGAGACCTCCTCCTCAGAATCAGATAAGGAGACTCCCCTGTTGGAGGACTCCAGTCTTCAATTTGTTTTAGGTCATCCTCCCCAGGATGGCTGGGTCAAAGTCAATAAAAAGAAAGGAAAAAAACTTCGTGTGGAGACTTCTGCCCATGTTACGTAGAAGTCGGTCCTTCTTGCATTCTAGTCATTTGCTGTAGCTCCTTGCTTGGAAAAATCCATCTTCGAGACCGAGGTTGATAGTTTTATCATTTTCGGTCGACTGGTGTCTTGTCTCTCTTGTTTGTACTATATTTTACTTAATAGAAACAATTCAATTCAGAAAAAAAAAAACATGCAAAGGGAATTCTTCTCTATGCATTTTCCCTAATGCACATCCATCACAATCTAACTAAACATTATGGAAAACAGGGAGTCCATTGACCATACATTTTCTCTGAAGTAGAATGAGGTCTTGCAGATTAAGATGGCAGAATCTCTAATGCTAGAGGTTTTCGGCTGTCGATCCAGTTGCAACCATGGCTTGCTGTGGCATACTTTTCACATCTAGTCTATACAAGCTCCCCACACGCACTCCTGTTGCAACTGTTTCCATCTTGCTATCCTTTATGACACAGTTAGTCTTGAAGAATTGAACTTGCATGTCCTGATCAGGTATCATAGATACAGAGATCAAGTTTTTCTTAATTCCGGGCACATACAATACATTCTTAAGGTGTATAATGTCACCGCTAGGTAACTTTACCCAAATATCACCATACCCTTTGATCTCATATCCACTATCATCTCCTAAATAAATTTTCGACCCACATGAAGTTTCTTCAAGAAATTCAAACCATTCCTTATTACCTATCATATGTGAGGATGCACTAGAATCGACATACCATATGTCGTCCTCATCTCCCTTAGAAGCTAAAAGGGCACAATCAGCTGTAAACAGTCGAAGTTCGTGGCTATGGTCTTCATCTTCCTCAACAAAGTAACCTTTGTGCTTTCTCTATTTATTCCTTTCTTTGTCTACTTGCCTCTTATAACATTCTTTAATCTGATGACCAATTTTTCCACAGTAAAAAAATTTCTTGCTAGGAAAATTATTAGTAGACATACCTTTAAATGGTCTCATTTGAAACGTGTTGGCTCCTCTCTGCTGCTGTTGCTGTGGTTGTTGTTGCTGCTGTGGCTGCTTCCCTTTATACTGTCGCCTTTTCGCCATCAGAGCAAGATCATTTCTCTGTGATTTCAGATTCTGTCGTCGCTCTTCTTCTTGTAGCAGAATCCATGTCAACTCTTCAAATGCAGGGGCTTTCTCCCTTGCTGCCAATCCTATGATGAACATCTGAGATTCATTTTTCATTCCGTTCAACGTAATCATGACCAGATCGGAATCAGACACTTTCTCTCCGATATCTCCCAATCTGTCCTTTAGGTCTTTGACTCTAGCAATGGATCTAGCAGTAGATTCATTCTCCTCCATCTTCATCGCAAATAGATTTCCTTTGAGTGACAAGACATGATTTGTATTTTGCGTCTGGTATAGGTTATTGATCATCATCCAAATGTCAGTGGACGATTTGCTATCTCTAATGTGTGGGATAATATTGTCCTTGATGGACATCTTCAGTATGACCTTTTCTTTGGTCTCCCTTTCATCCCAGTCTTGTTCTTGTGCAGCTGTTCCTGTTACCAAATTTGGCCTCGGCTCATTTCCTATGACAATCGACCATGCATTTGCGCTTTCAATTAATGTCTGTATCTTGAATTTCCAGTTGGTGAAATTAGATCCATCGAGTTTGCCAGACTCATGGAGATACGATTCTATACTGTTATTCATACTTGACTGATAAACTTTCTGATCTTCCGATGAATAATTCTACCCAACTAAACAATTACAGGACACACTAAAAAATCAGTACGTACCAGATCCTGACCACTGTTTTACTGAAAATTTCGTACCTTCAATGTGCCACCACCAGGCAAGTCCGATCTGCTACCACCGAGAAAATCTGAAACTTCAATATGCCACCACCTGGCAAGTCTGATCTACCTCCTCTGGGTGAATCAGTAACTTCAATGCACCACCACTAGGCAAGTCTGATCTGCTTCCACCGAGTAAATTAGGAACTTTAATGCGCCACCACCGGGCAAGTCTGATCTACTGCCACTGAGCAAATTAGGAACTTCAATGCGCCACCACCGGGCAAGTCCGATCTGTTGCCACCGAGAAAATCAGGAACTTCAATGTGCCACCACCGGGAAAGTCTGATCTGCTGCCACCGAGAAAATCAAGAACTTCAATACGCCACCACCGGGCGAGTTCGATCTGCCACCACCGGGCGAATTCAGAACTTCAATGTGCCACCACCAGGTAGGTCCGATCTACAAAAAATTGCAGACCTTCCCAAGGAGAAAGAGGCTGGTGCTTCTCCAAGGCGAAAAATCTGCACCCAAATCAAAATGCACGTATCTCCCAAAACTGGCGCGATTATGGCGTGTACCTCCACGCCAATAGCATATTTTGGCATGCTGGCGTGGGTATGGATCTCAAACTCGTGCCAATGGCACGACTTTCCACGAAAAAACCGTGCCAACCCTTTATTTTGCTCACAGATGATTAGTCATCTGATCCCTATACACCTCAGGTGTTGCTGCAGTCCACCTGCTCCTACGAAAGCTTCTATGTACACCTCCGCCACTAAGGCTCTATATTCAATGATGCCCCCCCAAAAAAAAAAAGGCTCCCCCTATTCTGTGCTCTGATACCAAGATAAAAATCACACTGAATTGAAAAAGAGGAGTTGCAGCTCACAGGTGAGTACTGCACCTGGAGACTGCACTCAAACAAAGAGATCACTCTCCGTTCAATCTACTTCATGAATGAGAAATTACATCATTAAGTACATTACTAGAAATCAGGAAGTTGCAACCAAACTCCTAAACTCTATGAACAAATCCTAAACTAAGGAGATACGTTACAACTTGTGTAACCTTTTCTCCATTAATATAAAATAATATTAATTATTTTCAACTATGACCACCCACACGTTTGATAATGTGAAATGGTATAAGAGGGAATTAGTAATCCACCCTAGTTACCTTAAAACACTTGGCAGATAGTTTATTATGCATAAAACACTTGGCAAATAGTTGATTACTCATACATTTCAGAATGAGATAATTGTTACATAAAACACTTGGCAAATAGTTGATTAGAAATACCTCTCACAATGTACGTTTCAAAATAAATGCACATTCTATTTTTTCAATTCATTTCTCACTAATGATCATACTTGATTAACAACAACAGAGACAGTAATTTTTTAATCATATTTTGTAAAAAATTAATTTAATTATGGTTTAAACATATAATTTAAACATGCAAGAAAATTATAAGTTTTAATTTTATTTATTGATGTAATAGCTAGAACCAGAATATACTCCCAGCTTTCAATTTAAACTATGTGATCAAAAAAATAATTAGCAAAAAAATTAAAGTTACCTATTCCAACGAGAAAAACGCCTATCAGCGTAATAACTATGTTTAAACTATCGTTCTAAATGATTTTTTCATTGGTCATATGAAAGAATATCCAATAAGCACTCATTTTTTCGGTTTATTATCGTGACAATTAAAGTAATTATAATGCTACGTTTTCTACGTCTAAGTCTCTCAGATGTCCCCATGATTAGCTTGTATCAGGTGGCAACTTCATTATCCAAAGCTCATAATAATGATGGTGTCCCCCTTCTCATTCGTTCGTTACTCGTGGCAGATTTCTTTTATGGGCGACGAGTGTATATTCGAAAAGCTACGGAGAATGCATTGTCAAATAAGGCTACATTGATAATATGTCTTAAATACTCTTTTCTTTTATTTTTTTTATTATTATTTATTTATTTTATATATATAATTTTATAGTTATATTTATGTTCATTATTTATTTTTTTTAATAAATATTTAAAAAAAAACTATATTGGAATATTTTTAGAAAATTATTGTTTTAGTTGAATTAAAAAAAAAAAACAACTATTTAAGTCAGTATCAAGTGTGACATATTAAGGTATCAAACACTAGAGGTGTTCAAAGGTTTGTTTTCTTTCCCTTTCTCTTAAAGATATGTACCCGCCTTCACATTTACCAATTACAATCGAGGAACATGTCATATGCTCGTCTTGGCTCCCTCTTCATAGTACTAGACATTCTTGTCACTATTTGATGAGGCTAGTGAGGTCACTTTTGCCTAGTGGTTGTAGTCACAATTAGTGCAGATGAACGCGCAGGAGAAGTATTTTCCTACTAAGGCTTGTCTTTTCTACTAAGGATTGTCTTTCTTGGGTTGTATTTCTTACTTCCTTCCTTTTCGTGCTGAAAGTTGTCTTTCTTACGTCCCCTCACGTTATTTCTATTTGAAACTACCTTGTATTTTTTACTTCCTCCCATGTTCTTTGCATTTGAATCTATCTTTGATTCACCCTAGCCACTATTGGGCATACATTAGATGCCCAAATTGTTACTTCACTTTATCACTAATTGCATCCTCCAATTGAGAATTTGAATTATGTAGTCTTCTCATTTTAAGATACTCGATTATATAGTCTTCTCATTTTAAGATACTGGATTTGTATTGAATACAACTAGATGAAAATTAGTTGAAAGAGATGAGTTTATTAATAATTTATTGTTTTTTTTTAATGAAATCTAGTAATAATTTTGTGGTATTATTTTAATGAAATAATAATATTTTAGATGTAATTTTTATTATTATTTTTAATGTAAATTTAATGATAATTTATATTTATATTTATATTTTAAATTTTATGTTTTTTTTAATATGTTTTCTGTTTTTTAGTATGATTAAAGTGTATAATTGACTTTATGGGCTATATATTGATATGGGTAAGAAAGGGTGACAAATTTACTTTCAGAAAACATTTTCAGTTTATTTGGGTTCATTTTTAACTTGTTTTGGTTAATAGTTTTTATTTTACAATAGAAAAACTTATCATAACTTAGTTGTCACACGGCAGTGGGGAAAGTCATCAAGACTCTATCAATGACTTACCATTATTACTTAAGGAAAGCCATTACTCTCCTATCAAATTGGTATGGGTCTTGGCCATTAACTTTTTTCCTATAGTCAGAGGAAGACAAGTTTTTAGAGAAGAAAAAACAATTCTTGTTATTATGATTATTAGTATTTTTATAATTATTATTATTATTTATTTCTATTTTTTATTGTTTTATGTATACAAAATTTGTATAAAATTTATATTATTATAAATATTTAAAGATTGCATTTTCAAAATAAATTCCTACTTTATTTTTTTATTTAACATAATTTATTTAAATAAAAAAATATTAAATCTATATAGCGTTTAAATTTTTTTATTAAATAATTTTATACATTTTAATTTTTTAATAAATAATTTTAATATTTTCTCTCAAGTCTTCAAATTTTTAAAATATATTTTTAAAATAATATATATATATATATATATATATATTTCATTTTTACTTACTAAAAAAATTTAAAAATCCAAAAATATATATTTACGCCGGAGGTGTTTTCTTTGCAGGAGTGGGCTGAGCAAACACTGCTCACTCCAACGAATGAAAAGCTTTTCCTATCATCCGTCGAACCAATCAAAATTTTACATTTGGATAGTCATCTGTCCAATGAAGTCTTGACGCATTGGCATAGACTCTGGTCGTTATGTCACGGGGCTTTCTAAGGAAGTTCCTCTCACTCGCCTTCAGATGCTGTGGGAGCACCCTGGGGCCACCACCGACGACGGCACGCACCAATTCTGGCTTCGATAGAGGCGTGGGAACAAACAGAGCTGGAGGATGATCGCCAACACCTTCTACGAAATGGAGGCAAAGGTTGTGGAGCATTTCCAGAGGGTGAACGGCACTCTACGAACAATCGGCCCTCTGCTATCTCCAGAGGCATTGGTGATGTTTTACAAAGCGAGCAGGCTGGCAATGGTGGCTTCCAAAGCTCAGTAGCCGAGCAGCACTGCCATGGCCACAGCAAAAAAGATGGCAGCAATGGTCGGAAAAAGTCCTGTGAAGGCCACGAAGGTGTTAGGGCTTAATATCCCTATGTCGGTTTCTCCAGAAATGAAGCAGTTCCTCGGCATTTTCGAGGTTCCCCGCTCAGAAGCAGTGAAAAAGGTCTGGGAATACGTCAAAGCTAACAGTCTCCAGGTTGAGTTGGTCCGAGGCTGCAAAATTTCGTATGAAGCGGACTGATGTGTTGACAAGTTGAACATAAAACCTAGGTCGGCTGACGGGTCTCATTCATTCCTTTGTGATTTTGGTTTATTGGGCAAGATTTAGTTTTGTTTCTACAATTTTGTTGAATTTTAGATCTGGCTGAATGATCATGATCGAACCTGGTTGAAGTCATGGGATTGGTGGGTTTTTGGCAGTGCAGGGTATTGGCAGGGTTTTAGATTTGTGGTTTTTTGACACCGGAGGACATTGGTAGACTTTTAGAGTGGAGGGGGTTTTATCAGTGAAGGGGATTGGTGGGTTTTCGCCAGTAGTCTCAGAGCAAAGAAGACAGAGGAGAAAGAGGCCATTTGAAGAAACTGTAGATAGATACCTAGATACCTATCCATGGGTGCTCCTAAGTTGAAATGGACCGCTGAAGAGGAGAGTGCTCTGCAAGCAGGCATGGTAAAGTATGGGACTGGTAAGTGGAGGACCATTCTCAAGGACCCAGATTTTGCAGCCTGTCTTACAGCTCTTTCCAATGTCGATTTGAAGGACAAATGGCACAACCTTATGAGTAGTTTGACTCCTGGTGGGCAGGGTTCCAAAACCCCTAGACAAAAGCCTTTTGCACCTGTTCCTATTTCTTCAGCTGCCCCTCAGTCTCCTGCAACAACATGCTCTGCAGCAGCAGCAGTTTCGGATCATGTTATTTCTTCCCCTAAGAGTGTTTCAACATCAACTGCTGCAAGGAATCATTCCCCAGTGTAAACGCTACCCTGCTAAAACCTGCATGTACTTTCGCAGCAAGGACGATGACGAGACAGGTGAGAAAATTTACGTGTATCTGTCCTTAATTTCATGGTCGATTACTATTCATCTGCTTACTTTTTGCCCACGTTTTGTCCGCTCAATCTATGCCCCTATCCTTCTTCGTTCCACAGTTGGTAGCAGCAAGCAACTGATAGATTTCAAGGTATGCTGCATGTGATGCTCAGTGTCAAGTCCCGAAGGGTCCCTGGGGCTATGACTGACGAG
Source organism: Pinus albicaulis (assembly GCA_034641835.2). Classification (NCBI taxonomy): domain Eukaryota; kingdom Viridiplantae; phylum Streptophyta; class Pinopsida; order Pinales; family Pinaceae; genus Pinus; species Pinus albicaulis. The sequence goes on from JAXQQM020077387.1 coordinate 45,443, forward strand.
GAACTTTTTGCAGCAGAAAATGATATGTTTGTGGATGAGTCGGTGAATGTTTGTGGATGAGTCGGTGGGTAATGAGGGTTATGAGGAGATGTTGACAAAGGAGGAGAAAGAATAGCTGGAGCAACCTCTGAGCATGGGGAATTCGGAGGCCATCGAAGAGGAGGGGGCGATATTATATGGCCATGTGGACTGGGATGAATGCCATCAGAATGGCGGGTTGTCGCTCTGAGAATGGGGAGTTTAGAGGCCATCGAAGAGGAGGGGGCTAGAGGATTCGAGGCAGCAAAGTGATGAAAAGTTCTGATTAAATAAACACAAGGATAAATGTTGTGCTATTTATTCTACAATATTGGTTTCATTCTTTCATCCTAGGGCAGATGAATTTTACATTGTGATTGATTGTGACTTTCTGTTCAATGAAGTGTGATATGTTGGCACTTTGTGAAAATGATGAATGTTGATATTTTAAGAACTATTTTTAGCTACTTTTTATTTTTTTCCTCTGGCAGAATTATCTTAAAGTTCAATTCAAACTACTTTAGTACCAATAATCACATAATTATGTTTCTACCCTAGACGTGATGGTGAAGTTTTTCTGACTTATTACATTTCAATTTTACAACTACGGCCAAATTTCTGTGATGCATGGTTTAATCTAGCCAGTGCATATATGCACAAAGGAAGATTGACTGAAGCAACAGAATGTTGTCGTCAAGCTCTTCATCTGAACCCTCGTCTTGTAAGTTTTCATTTCTCCACCATTCTCTTCCTAGCTGTCATTTCATTTTATGTTATAGTTGAATTTTCACATTTACTTTGCGATGCTATATTGGCACGGGTTGATGCGCACAGCAACCTTGGAAATCTACTGAAGGCACAAGGATTAACTCAGCATGTATGCCCTAAATTTTACCTTTTGTGATGCTGAATGTTGGCTTCATGAATCATAGCAGTTCAAGTGTTCAAGTAGACAAATATTTTTCATAGAAAAATCAGGCTAGGTGGCTTGCTAAGAAATTGCTGAAATCCATTTTAATATATACACTCTTAAGGAACATTGTTGAACTATTTTCACATGAGCAGGCATACCTATGCTACATGGAGGCTTTGTGCATACAACCAAATTTTGTGATTGCTTGGTCGAATCTAGCAGGCCTTTTTGTGGAAGCAGGAGATTATGCCAAAGCACTTGCATATTATAAGGTAAGAATTTGATATTGAAGGATAAATTGTATATCGAAAGAAGTATTCTTATGGACAGAATTTTACTTTGATTGCCCTTGTTATTCACAGGAAGCAATTAGATTAAAACCCAACTTTGTTGATGCACACCTAAATCAAGGGAATGTATTGAAGGTAAAAATATTTCATCTTTGAGTTGGATATTTTCATGTGAGGCATAAGGTGTAGGGATTCATTTGATTTAATGTTGTGATTCTAGGCGATGGGCAGACCTCAAGATGCAATTATGTGCTATCAACATGCCATTCAACTAAGGCCTGACTATGCAATTGCTTATGGTAATCCTTATTACCAGAATTATGTAATGAATCTAGGGCAGTTGGGTGGGAATGGTTCAATTCATGTGTATAGTGGTTGTGTGTTGCATCCCAAATGTGTTTAAAAGGGTCATTTTTTGGGTGGTTTTTGCATCGATTCCCAGCTTCACAGACCCCTCTCAACAAAGTGCTTCCTAACAATACCCTTTTTGTTTTTGCTTGTCTCATATTTTGCTTGCATGAAGGTGCGCGGACTGGCACACCAATATGGGCATTTACAAGTGCATGTCTCAGCCTTTAGTTTTCCAAAAGGATTGTTTGGTCCCAAACTATTTTAACAGGGAATCTGAAATGAGTTCTGAGTGCACCATGGTTACTAGTTTAGTGTCCAGCACCATTGTGCTTAGTCCTTTAGGTGGCATTGAACAATGTCTTGCAGGTTGTATTTGCTGAATCTTTAACAGGCATTTTAATGGACAGCAGTTAATTGTTATGATTATTTACACAAGCAAGTGCAGTTGCTGGCAGCAGTTATCGATTACTTTAGTATGAAAATTCTGGCGCAAGACATCTTGGCTGAGTGGTTAGGTAGATTTTAGTGACAGGGAGTTGGTGCATACACCATGATTGTGTGCAGGGAATTTAGCAAGCATGTACTATGAACAAGGCCAAATGGATTTGGCGATAATGCATTACAAACAAGCTATAATGTTGGATTCGAAATTTGTGGAGGCTTACAACAATTTGGTGAGTTCTATATAGGCTAATTTCATTCTGCCTTAGATGCTTGACTTGTAAATTGAATATTAATAGGGGTCCTATGCAAAAACTAATTGGAGTTGGAGACATGATTATGTGCCACATTGCATTAAACATGGACAATTTCTTTACCACATGTAGGGAAATGCTTTGAAAGATGCTGGACGAGTGGATGAAGCAATTGCCTGTTACCAGGTTGCGAATCTCATTTGGTTTCTTGAATGTTGTATAAGTATATTTCATATTCTTCGTAAGATGTTTCAAGATGTGGTTTTGCATATGGTACATTGGTTGCTTTAATTTATAGGAATTATGTTGTATTGGATTGACTATTTACGGTTTTGATTTTATGCTTGGCTTGTAATTGCAGTCTTGTCTTCAGCTTCAAGCAAATCGTGCACAAGCTCTAACCAATCTTGGAAACATTTACATGGAATGGTAAGCTTTTCCATAAATGTTGTCATTGTCATTTCTTTACTAGTGTGTTCTTATACCTTATAAAAGGCCATGTAATGGGGAGGTACTTGTAATTATGTTAGTATTCAATGATTTTCGATGCATTTAAACTGCTTTCACTATTTATAAATGCATATGGTTTTTCCACATTAACATAATACAATTCTGGTAATTCTCTTAATGCAGGAATATGATCAGTGCAGCTGCCAATTTTTATAACGCAACCCTAGTTGTAACAATAGGCTTGTCTGCCCTGTACAGTAATTTAGCAATAATCTACAAACAGCAGGTGAGAAATTTAGTATGGTGTGTTTATGCTGAAGCATTATAGTTTATCCATCTGTTAATGATGTCTTCTTCTGAAGACAAGCTGGAAGTTAAAGGTGCATCTAAAATCTGTTTTATAACTTAACAAATTGATATTGGCAGGGGCATTATGCAGAAGCTATTGCTTGCTATAATGAAGTTCTTCGGATAGATCCAATGGCAGCTGATGGTCTTGTAAACAGAGGAAACACTCTCAAAGAGATTGGTCGTGTTAGCGAAGCAATTCAGGATTATATACGAGCTGTTACAGTTAGACCTACCATGGCTGAAGGCCATGCAAACCTTGCCTCGGCATACAAAGACAGGTATATGTCTATATTTTTTATACCATGAGGTGATCTATTATTTGTGAATGAAGTTGTAGCCATACATACGTTTTGCTCAAATTGTATTAATTTCCTGTAGTGGTCATGTGAGCACTCTCGTTGGCCCACCATTTCCCTCTATGCAGCCGTTTTACTCTGTTTTTAAAATCAGATATAAGGACTGGAATTTTATCTATACGTTTGCAAACAGGAGAAGCTTGTAGATTGGTGTCCTTGATATATTTAATGGTAACACTAGAACCCACTGGCCTAACTGGCTGTGTGATTATAATACCTTTCTTGATTGTGCTTGAGCTTTTTTCAGTGCTGGTTATTGCATCATCTAGTGATCTTTTCATAAATTTTCATCCATTGTTTCATAAATTCATGTTTGGATTTCTTTACAATTGCGGGACAGGTAAAACCCCACCGGGTACCATTGGATTTAACCATGCCCGGATACGGTGACTTGCAACCAAAACAGGCAAGAAGTATGGGATTAAAGACATGGGAATGATGTACATTGGAACTAGAAGCCTTAGCCATCTTATTATACGCTGGAGTAGACCACGAAACAGCCTGAGGGCCACTCTACAACAGTAGCATAACAAGATCAGGGGAGCCTGAATACATCAGATACCAAACCGAGAGATTGACACTTTGCAGCGAAACCAGAAAATCAATGGGGTAAAAATCCCAATGCAACCAAACCAGAAAATCAATGGGGTTTACTATTATTTGTGAATACCTCTATCAATATAAAAATCCCAATGTAGCCAAACCAGAATTATTGAAAAAGAGAAAACTACTTACAGTCTTCGCATGAATCTGTGTATTTTCCCTTGAGGACTCTTGCTATGCTACAATACATTTACAGTAATGTGTGTGGAGAAGTATTTGATGCTTCGTTACAGTAATGTGTGTGAGTTTAGGTTTGAGATGATAGACATATAAGCATGAATTCGACCACTTGGTATGAGTTTTCCACGTGTAAAAACTAAACCTCTTGTCTGTCTGTCCTCACCAGTTCACTCTCTCTTCAAATTGTTAATTGCCTCGTGTTTGTCTCTTACTTCACTGCTGTTGTCTTTACAGTACATGCAAAATTATATATAAATATCCCAGTTTTATAAATGATATATTGGTTTTTCTTCCCTATGGCTATTTGATGGTAGGCCATTCACCAACAATGAGATCAATTTGCACACATGGACATCTCATTACTGACTGGCAAGTCATTGGCACCTCGCTACTGGAATTTTATCAATATTTTATTCATATATTCTTAAAAAAAAACATTAACTAAAACATTAATTTCAGAATATATATTTGTTAATTAAATTTAATTTAGATATTTGAAAATTATTAATTAAAAATATATATAATGGAGCAAAATAATATTATTCTTTATCTATTTTTTTAATTTATTTTTAAAATATTATATAAAATATAAGTTTACAAATAATTTTAGAATTAAATATGAAATTATCATTATTAAATAGATTAATTGATTTCTTATTTCTCAACAATTGAGAGTAAGAGTAAGCCAAATAATACACTTTAAATATTAAATTATTATTATTTTAATATATGAATGGAATAAAAGCTTTAAAATGTTGGTATTTATTAAATGTGTAAGAAAATATATTTAAAAATATTAAAAGATAGTTGTTTTTCTTTTGCTTGGGAGAAAAAAAAACTAGAGAACACTAACAACATATCCTAGCCAACATACACATGTTTTTGTTTCTCCAACCATATAAAATACAACATCAAGTTTAATTAATATTTAATATTTAATAATTGATATATTTTTTGGAATTCAATCTTCAAATTAATCATCGATCATAATTAATACTTAATAGTTTCAATTTCTATAGATGTTCAATCCTTCACTTTTGTTAATATAATTTATCAATAATAACTATAATAAATGATCAAATTTATCTGGTAATTAATACTTTTACACCATTGTTATTTTGTAGTACAAGAAAAATATATTTACACTACATATTTATAAAATTATAAGCACTATCTACAAAATTTTACCATCTCTACTCCTTATGGAACGACACTAGCGCACTAATAGTGTTTAAATCACGCAATTAAACTTTTATCTCGATGAGTTGATGTCCAGCTTAGATGGATGATCTTGCTCCAACTAGATGGGAGGTTCAATTGTTCTGGAGATCCGTTGATCAGCTTTTTTAATATAATAGCCAATGACGAACCTGGAAAAGATGGTAGCAAATGACCTTTCTTATACTAACGGATGCCCAAAAGACTCTTGAACAAAACACTTTTAACTCAATGATATATACTGAGACCAATATATAAATACTATATTATGTTGCAGAAGCGGATCATATGATGTAGTAGTTGGTTCAGTTCTTTAATTAGGGTTTCAGTCTATATTCAGAAATCCTCTTCAAAGCTGTCAGGAATAGAGTTTACAAATTAATCAATGAAAAGTCAAGGTCCCTCTTGTCTATGCCCCGGTGCAGCCCATGATTTTTTTATTTGCTCCAATTTCTGAGGGAGTTGCTTCTTGAGTACAAAGGGTTTCCTTTCCTTCATTTTCTCTCTTCATATTTGTCATTTGTTGATTCAAGAGGAAGGATATCATCATTACTATGCCATTACTGAGACAATTGTGTTAGTATTACTTTATGTTAGTGTAACTGGGGACATTCCTTAAGGGTTTTGTTACTGAGCTGCCATTGACAGGTAGTTGAATCTCACATCAAATCTCTTCTTCGGAGGCGTTGGGTTCTATGTTTAAGATTACGGCGGAGACATGATTGTGCGTATGGAATTTGGGAATTACAGTCAGATGCGAATTGAAGGCTAAAAAGGATTAGAGAATGACAACCAGTGGCAGTAAAAGTAGCAGAGAAGATGAAAACGAATTTGAATGGAAGAGTTCGTCGTATGAAGGATGATCTTGGTTCGTCGTTGGACCTGTGAGTAAGGACCGGAACCCTACGTGGAAGAGCAGAACCTCGATGAACAGTGAATGCGGGTTGGAATGAACTTGGTGGTTTGATCGCACCGCCTTCGTAGGGTAAGCGGTAATTGGGAAATCAGCGCTATCCCATAGACTGGGTGACACGTGTCCCTAAGCAAATTTGAAAACCCGATGTCATCGGGAGTTAACGATCGTGCATTTAGCCTGCGCGATATCCGTTGGATCATAAGGAGTAGTGCGACGTGCTCTCCGCCGTTAGATGATTGACAAAGTTGCACAGTTTCTGAAGTGCAACACCGCTAAAATATTATATTAATATGATATGTCAGCATCGAAATTGTATGATAGAATCTCAATGTTTACCCAAATGTAACATTAAAATATTGTATTAATATTAATTGGTCTCAGCATTATATGTGGATTTGCATAAATGTTTATAACAAACTTTAATATATTCGCACCCCACTTTTAATTCCCATATTTAGCGCAGGATTTGTGGACTTAATATTTTACTAATATAAATTTGTGTCAGCGTCGTGGCAGGATTTGTGTTCTTAAAATTTTATTAATATAAATTTGTTTATTTTCTTTTGTATATTTATTTGTTCTATTTTGTATAGACAAAAGAAATTATCAAATAAATGATAATTCGTTTTGATTTTATAAAAGTTTGGTTTAAAATATAATGATTAATTTATAAAAGTTATTTATCCCATTTATAATATCAAAGAATGAATCAAAGAGGTTATGAAAAGGAGCCACCAAACAATTGAATATGGTTTACATTTTTCCATCAATAATGTTAATGTAATAAATTTAGCTTTAGATTAATTTAGAAATTTTATTCCATTCTTATTATTCAGAATGAGTAATCTTCCAACACTATTTAAGTTGAGCAAATGATTGTTGAAGTTGAGCAAACAACATATTTAATTTTCATAGTTTGAAATCTAAAAATTCATGTAATCAATCAATGGTAGATTTTACCCCTCATAAATTCACATTCATCATGTTCGCTAACATGTACCACAAAATGATTCATGTCTCCTCCTTCCAGCGTTCCCTTGTACCCCAGTGCAATTGCTAATATAATATTAATTAACATGACGATGCAAATTTTGATGATCTTTCACTATGATGCGAAATGTCATTTTGTCTCTGTGTCTCTTTCAGCACGTATATGTTGAAGTCCATGTACACTAAGTTTGAAATTCAAAATTGGAGTTCATTGGTCGAACCGACATCAAGTATGCCCACCTAGCTTGACATTGACTTTTTTCAAAATTTGAGTTCATTGGTAGAAACGACATCAAATATGGCACCTAGCTTGACTTTGGCTCTTTTTTTAGCCTGGATGGAATATTTTAATTACAACAATGCACTTTCATACTCTATAGGTTGAACATGTAATAATAAGGGTTTTTTTTGGTTTCGAATCCGGCGGCAACAGAATTGATGACGTACGGTAGAGATGGTCGACTGCGGCACGGCAGACGGATGATGGAGAAGGCCACGACTAGTGGACGCATGCTGTTGGGCGGCGGTGGCCAGGGCACTATTTTTTCTTTCCTGTTTAAGTTTATATTTATATACACCACCTCCCTAGCTACCAGGACGATTTTTTCTTCCCTGTTTATATATATATATATATTGCACCTCTAGCACGTTGAATAATAACACGTCATTTCACATCCAACCCTCAAAGTCAGGGAGAATCCTGAGACACAATCCAAATAAGGGTGTGGTGAGGTGTTGTGTGACCGGACCGTAAGAGGAAAGAAGTTGCAAAAAATTGACACGCACCCGCCCCGCAAAAATCCACCACACACACACGCGCACCCACCCCTCTACAAGGCGAACCCATGATGAATAATAATAGCTAGAACAGAGCAGCAGAACCAGAGTTTGTATCTATCCTTTGTTGTCTGTAAATTTCTCTGTGAGTGCTTTCTGCTCTTATTTATTTCGAGGGGACGAGTAGGTTGGGGAGCTTAATTCAATCGAGTGCTTTGTCTCTAAGATTTGGCTTCTCTTTCTTTTTTTTCATTTCTAAGAGTAGCCATAATTGAGGTACAGTCAGCTCCCGCCATGGCACGGCCCACTGAGAACCAGAATCACCAACACGATGTGGTAGTATTGAATGAGCGGGGTAAAGATTTTGTGTATCCGTCAAAGCTTCCAGACATAGATATTCCATCCCATCTTCCATTGCACTCGTATTGCTTCGAAAAGTTGGATGAGTTCAGAGAGAAGCCATGTCTGATACAGGGCTCCAACGGGAAGATTTACAGCTATGGCGAAGTGGAATTGATATCTCGCAAGGTGGCGGCGGGTTTGGCCAAATTGGGATTCAAAAAAGGGGACGTGGTCATGCTGCTGCTGCCCAATTGCCCCGAATTTGTGTTTGTTTTCCTAGAGGCATCCATGGCCGGTGCCATTGCCACCACGGCCAACCCCTTTTACACGCCATCCGACATTGCCAAACAGTCGGCTGCCTCGGGCACCCGGCTGATCGTCACCTACGCTGCCTGCGTACACAAGTTGACGGACCTCATCGATAACCATGGGGTCCAAGTCATCACCATCGATAGCCCTCCCGAGGGTTGCCAGAGCATCTTGCTCTTGTTGGATGGCGACGAGAGCGAATACTGCTCCAACGACCGGGATGTCCAACAGGACGACACAGTTGCGTTGCTCTATTCGTCGGGCACGACGGGGCTCCCCAAGGGTGTGATGTTGACACACAAGGGGCTCGTCTCCGTCATCGCGGTGAAAAGAAAATTCCAACGTGTATTTTCATTCTGAGGACGTGGTGCTGTAATATCCTCTTTCTTGATCCCGTCAAAGTGGATAGAATTGACCCATGGTATTAACGCATGGCATTTCTTGATGGTATTTTCCCATGGTGTTGACCCATGGTATTTCTTGATGGTATTGACCCATGGTATTGACCCATGGTATCTCTTGTTGGTATTGACCCATCAAGCCTATAAAAGGGGAGAGAAGCTAGGCATTTAGGGCATTCTGGATTATTTTATCTTATTATGTTTGGGTTGAGAACCTGGCCTGGCCAGTTCTATTATTGATCCCGGGAAGAAAACCCCGTGGTAATATTTATGTGGTGAATCCATTCAGGATTCACAATTGGGCTTCAATTTCTTATATGTGTTGTGTTCTGTGTTTTTATATGAAATACCTAAATGTGTTGTTTTATTTAAAATTTTGATCCTTGGGATATTACAGTGGTAGCTGTGCATCCTGCCAGCCTAAAAGTTTTATGGAAGGAACTTCGGTGAAATTTATTTTTCACCCTAGCTAGCATTTCTCACTTCGGTGATATTTATCACCCTAGTTGGATTTTTATTTTTTTTAGTAAATTATTTTATTGGGAGACATAAGTGAAGGGAAAATCATTTGTAAGTCTGTGGGTTAAATTTGTGAGAATATTTGAGGCGTGATTGACAAAATCATTTATATCTTGTATATGGCCTCTTATGAATAAATGTACCCATGATATTTATTTATTTGTATGGAATATTATAAATGTACCCATGATATTTATTCATGTGTACAGAAGATTAATATCTTTCTTGCAAATATGGTCATTGTTGAAAGGCTGGAAAGCTATTGCTAGATAGGGATCATTCCGATGTTTCTCATTAGCTAAGTATTGAGATCCATTGATGCCAATGTCGTCATTTAATTTTTGGAAACGCCACAAGAATCAACATAATGATATCTCAGTCGATTCTCTGGGCTACAATACTTCAGTGGATCAAAGATGGCAACAACATACAAATCAGAAGCAAGAGCAAAGCAACATGCCTTTCTCTCGAAAGGTCCATGTTATCCTTCAGCAGTCAAAAGATATATGGAAGGAAGATGTAACAAGCAAGTGTCTCTTCGAACTTGGATCCAAATTGCAGGGTACAAAGTCAAAAGATGTTCTCCTACAGCTAGACACATTAGATGCGACTTTGAACTTGATAGATAAATCAGAATGGAAAGGGTCAATTTGGGCCTTGAAGCCATCCATGCTTGCTTTGATACAACCTAGATTCTTGGAACGTTCTTGTGAAAATGTTAGACTCACCGTCGCTTCCTGTCTCAGTAAAATCATAGCCTTAACAACACCGCTTTTGCCCTACAATGATGACATCATGAGGAGGACTTTTCAGGTAATGGTAGAAGCACTCCAAGGGTTGGACAACGCCACCATTCTTACCTTTTACCAGAAGCGCAAAATTTTGGAACACATGGAGAAATTCAGATTTGGTATGCTTATGCTGGATCTAGAGTGTGATGATTTAATCCTTCAGATGCTCCAATACTTCTGCAATGGAATTACAACGTCTCATCCAAACTACATCAAAACAGACATGCAAAAGATCACGTCTCCTATCTTAGGAGAATATAGGGCCATCTGTGAACAATTGAGATCCAAATTGTTGGCCATTTGGAGGAAGGAGCTAATTGCATCACCTGCTACTTATGAACTAGTTGAGGGGTTGATCAAACAGAGCATCAAACTACTTAGAAAGAAGTTAACCAAGGAGGAACTAACAAAGATTTGTGGAGACATCAAGAATGAACTAAGGAGGAAAGGCTTATGCTTTGTATGCAAGGGAGTTTGGGCACTTGACCATTCATGTCCAGACAATAAGGAGGCAACAAGGATAGCAAAATTAGAGACTTATTCAGATCATGGGGATTCATCCATTGATGGGTTCACTGGTTTTCAGGAGAGGACCTATGAAGGATCTGAGCAGTCAAATACAAATGGTGAACAACAACACCGTGCTCTTCAAAGAAACTTGCAGGACAAGCTGATCAATCAACCTGAAAAAGTACATGACGAAAGGAAGGATGCAATCTCCCCTGATGATGGGGTAGTTGAATCTATAAATACAATGGAGGACATCCATAAAGAGTATGGGCAATCAGGTATAGACAATAGTCCACTAGTACATCCATGTTTGACAACGAGAAAGGATGGACAACTGATCCTCACATGTGAGGAGGTCCAGGATGAATACACCCAAGGAGAATCAAATGAGGAGCCAGTAGTAATGAACCGATATGATGAGCATGATCATGCAGGCCAGCAAGACAAAGATAGTATGCAAGATGATTCATTTCTAAAGGGCCATTCAAATATTCAAGTTGAATCAGTGGTCGTGGGGCATCCAGTGCAATCAGATACAGAGACAGTCAGCATGGCACTAGAATTTCCTGTAGAAGACTTTCGAGAAAGGATCAAGCATTTCAAGACAGATCTTATGTTGTTGAAGCAGAAAGTCTGGACAGTTCGAGATATGGCCTTACAGGAGAACAGAAAAATTGAGGAACTCATAGGGGTATGTGCCGAATCAAAGACCAAGTTGTCTAGTGTTGAAGAACGACTCAAATCCCTCATAAGGCAACAAGAGGAGTACGATTGGGAGTTCCAGAGCAGCCCTCTACAAGAGTACATAGATAAGTCTTGCAACACTACCAACAACCCACCTTTATACATTAGGAAGAGCAAGGCAGAGTTCTCCAAATGCATCATGTTGGGTAACCAAGTAGAGCAACATGAATCGAGCATCAAACAACATCAACATAGTAGATTTGCAGATATTCATTATTTCCCAAGTATGGATTGGCGAGAGATTATGAGTTGGTATTCTATTAATGGGTTGATTATTTGGAGGATATCCATAGCCAAGGCAAAATTACAGCTTGAACCACTTGGTGTAGACAGTGATGGAGGGTTGAAATGGTACCATAACCCACAGGTCCCAGGATTTAGGTGGCATTGGGATCCGGGAGAATCCATTGGGGAAAGGATTGTTTGGGATCCAGGTAAATCTATTCAGGGAAGGATTGGTCAGAGGATTGTTTGGGATCCAGGGATTGAAGAATCCATTCAGGATTATTCAAAATGGAGGGCACATCAGATTGTATGGGATCCTGGTATCCATGTACAAATGCTTCTGTTATGGATAGAAGTGGATTGCTTGAGGACAAGCAATCTTTGGGCGGGAGGATTTGTAATATCCCCTTTCTTGATCCCGTCAAAGTGGATAGAATTGACCCATGGTATTAACCCATGGTATTGACCCATGGCATTTCTTGATGGTATTTTCCCATGGTATTGACCCATGGTGTTGACCCATGGTATTTCTTGATGGTATTTTCCCATGGTATTGACCCATGGTATCTCTTGTTGGTATTGACCCATCAAGCCTATAAAAGGGGAGAGAAGCTAGGCATTTAGGGCATTCTGGATTATCTATTTTATGATGTTTGGGTTGAGAACCTGGCCTGGCCAGTTCTATTATTGATCCCAGGATGAAAACCTCACGGTGATGTTTATGTGGTGGATCCATCCAGGGTTCACAAATGGACTTCAATTTCTTATGTTTGTTGTGTTGTGTGATGTGTTGATTTATTTAGAATTTTGATCATTGGGATATTACAGGTGCTCTGTGTGCTCCCTCTCTTTCATGTCTTCTCGCTCAATTCTGTGCTGCTATGCTCGCTCAGAGCCGGCTCTGCTATTCTGCTCATGCAGGAGTTCGAGATCGGGAGCCTGCTGCAGCTGGTGCAGAGGTTCAAGGTCACGGTAGCACCTGTGGTGCCTCCCATAGTTCTTGCCTTTACAAAGAACACGCTGGTTGAAGTGTACGATCTGTCGTCCATTCGGATTGTGCTGTCCGGCGCTTGCACCTCTCGGGAATGAGCTGGAGGATGCATTGAGACTACGACTTCCCAAAGCCGCTCTTGGTCAGGTGGGGTTCAATGCCTCTATATTTTGTGTATATGTTCTGCCCCCATGTTATTTAAAAAAAAAACATTTTCTCCAATTACACATCATATTTTAAAATTTAAATAAAAGTAAAATTAAAATTCGTAACATGGAAATAGATTAAATGTCAAGAAAATTTGAATTTTCAATATGGACATAGACAGGCCATGTAAATGATTCAGGGGAATAGAAGAGACTTTTAAGCCTAGTTTAATTGTTTGGAGTTTTGGTTTTTGGGTTATATTTTTCTTAAAGTTAAATTGCATAAAATTTGTTAATGTTATAGTTTATATAATTGAGATGTTTCCAGAATTCTCTCATACTAACTTCATCTATATATTTATAATTACAATTTAAAAAGAAAAACATTATATAACCAAAATTTAATAAAATAATTAAATATTTTACAATTAAATTATATTTTTGTTATCCAATGAATATTTGATTTCTTAAAATCATTTTTTTCTCAAATAAAAATGTTTAATTTTTTGCAATTATTTTTTTTATATTATAAAACCATTTAAAATTTGAATTCTCTTTATTATAAAGCAATTTGAGAATATAAATAAATAAATTATTAATTTTATATTATAAAACCATTTCAAAATTGAGTTCTCTTTATTATAAAACAGTTTGAGAATATAAATAGATATGTTAGGTGAAATCAAATTAATTTAAACGCGGTTTTTTTAAGAATAATTACACATTTTCACAAATTTAAGTGAACACTAATGAATACTTCATGATGAAATATGTCCTTTCCAAAAATAAAATTGTAATAAATTAGTTTGTCCTTGTTTGAAATTTTATCGTTTCGAAATTCAACACAGGATTTTGGAGATTCCATAAATTTGGCACTTTATGGACCCGCGTGCACTGAAACAACTTCGTCCGAACAATTGAGTGGATAGGGTTTAAAAAACAAAAATTGAATACATAACATAATTAGTGATCGTAGAAGGTTAAGGCAGAGCATAACTCCCATTAAACAAACGGCATGCAATTATAACTGATCTCCTGGTCATCAAACATTAATGTTAGAATATTCGATTGTTTGATTGTGAATAGATGAGATATCTTTATATTGATTCAATATATTTTATATTTTTAATAAATGATAGTTTTTATTAATATTAATTTAGATGTAATAATAATAATATATATACTAGCAATTGCATTAGATGTTGCAAAGGAAACACTCCAAGACATAAATTTAAAAAAACATTGAAGATAAAAGTTAGTAAACAAGGTGCTATTCAGTTGTCTTAAATCATAAGCAAGAGTTTCTTGTAAGCTATCCTTGAAAATACACAATTTTGTGCGGTTGGTTTGATATTATAAAAGACTTGTAAAAAGATTCTCTTAGATATCCAATCCCATCTCAAACTCCAAAAGAAAAGGGTTAAGTTTAAATGGCCAAAAAATTGTAGGAGAGCATATCTCAAACCCCCAAAAAAAAAGGGTTACGTTTGAATGGAAAAAAGATTGTAAGAGAGCATTTAATGAGTTAAAACATCCATTGGCCACTTCCCTAATATTAAGGGAGCTCGACATGGACAAAGACTTTTGTATATGCATGGATGCATTATGAGAATGATTAGGCCTCGTAGTTGGAAATATTTAATTCCTACTTGTTTATGGTTGTAATTCTCCATTTAAGGAGTTTGTTCCTACATAATAGGATATAGCTAGAATATAGTTTCTCCTAGTTTAGTGTGTGGTTGAGAGAATCTCTCAACCACACTACTGTACGTCTAAGATAGAATTCCTATCTTGAGACTATTACTTGTATAAATATGTGTGTAATTCTTTCATTCATAATATAGAATATATTGAGTGTGTGTGTGCCAATTTTATCTTGGTATCGGAGCCAGAGCCCGTAAGGGCCTGGGCCTCGGCCCCTCCTGGGCTGAGGGAAATAAAGAATTCAATTAGTATTTTGTTTGTTTTTCATTCTATGTTGTTGCAGATCGAAGCGTGCCTGTTGAGACTCGTTGGATGCTGTTTAAGTGACTCTGTGTTGCGTGGAGAGGAGCTCTGGTGTGAGCTCAACTGCTGCGTATTAAAACAATTGCGTGATTGAAGACGATGACGAGCGATTCAAAGGCGGCAGGATCGGTCCGGGACGATATCAGCGTGGAGAGAGTGGTGCAGTCGATTTCTCAGCAGCGGAGACTATGAGGAGGAGACGACCACTGTAGGATTCGAAGCCGAGGTTCATGAGGATAGTGCCACGGATTAAAATTTACAGCAGAATGTAGAACAAACTCAGAGATCTCATAATGATCCGACGATATGTATGTGAGACGATGTGTATGTGATCCAAAATGTCGGAATTCATGGCCAAAATACTGATTTCCAGAGGCAATGGCAGTCATCGTTTCTGAGTGTATTATAATCTAGAGTGTTTAAGCAGAAGTCTTGTTTTGATTTTATTCAATGGCGAATGATTTGAATTGTTACAAGATGGGCGCAACACTTCCTTTGATTATTATTGTGTACATTTTTGGTAATCTTATCAGCTTTGGATTTCAGAAGCGATCTGCTCCTGAATATAGTTTGCAGTGTGTCTGCTCAGTGCGTGGAGGCCCAGATTCTGGAAGCCGTGGGCGTGGATTTCATAGATGAGAGCAAGGCTCTGACGCCGGCAGATGATTCCAATTTCACAAACAAGCACAATTTCCGGTGCCCATTCGTCTGCGGCTGCCGGGACCTCGTGGAGGCACTGCGCCGTATCGCAGAGGGCGCGGCGATGGTGAGGACTGCGGGGAATCGATCTGACAATGTGGCGGAAGCGGATGATATTGTTTCTGCATATGAGTAAAGCACCCATTCGTGCAGGAGAAATCGTGTTTCATGTTGATGGTCGAGAAATTCCTATAGTTCATCGTGTTATAAAGGCTTTTGTATGCTCAAGGTCAGTTATGGCTACAGAAGCATCATATAATGGGCCGTGCTGTTGGGTTTTTACCATATGTTGGCTGCTGTGACTGGGCATAACCTTGAATTAACGAAACCTGCACAAGTCACTTTGCCAGAGTTCACGTTTTCTGCTACGGAAATCCACGTGACAGAGTGGAAAGGGGATATCTTGGCAGTGGGTGTGTTTGAAAAAGACGTGACAAAGGCGAGGGCTGGTGTCAAATTTCCAGATTTTTCCAAAGCCAGGAATAACGTTTCATGACATAACGACGTTACTTCTTGATCACAGGGCATTTCGGGACAGCATTGATATATTTGTTGAGAGATACAAGGATAAGAATATTGCAGTTGTAGCAGGAATTGGTCCTCCAATTGCATTGGCAATTGGGGCCAAATTTGTACCTATTCGAAAACCCAAAAAGTTTCCAGGTGAGGTCATTTTGAGGAGTATGCGTTGGAGTATGGAACAGATCGTATTGAGATGCATGTTCGAGCAGTACGACCTGGCGATCGCACCCTTGTTGTTGATGATCTAATTGCTACTGGGGGTACCTTATCTGCAGCGATGAGATTATTGGAGCGTGTTGGTGCTGAAGCTGTTGAATGTGCATGCGTTTTTGGAGGCAAACAGTAAGAATTTTGTAAGATTTTTCTTGTTTTCTTAGTTGGTTTTAATTGCTGATCACGATGAGAATGAGCTGCAAATCAGGGATAATTTTAGGGGCGAATTTTAGCCCAAGGGCGAAATTTAAGGGGTTCTAGATTTTAAAGGGGCGAATTTTTTATATAAAATCTATTTTGTATAGTTTTGTATAAATAGCCCTAAAATTATTTTAAAAATAAATAATTATTATGGTTTAGCCAAAAAAAAATAAGTGCGGATAAAACATAAATTGTCGGATTCGCCTTCGATTCACGGTCTGTGATTTTATGGGGTTGTATTCGCCCCCGATTTACCAAGTTGGAGGGCTCTGGATTTGCATTCACCCCGATGATGTTGGTTTTGGGTTGCGTATGATTCAGATTTACGCTGATCGATGCTGGTTTTGGGTTGCATATGCCCCAGATTTACAGTGGTTTTGGGTTGAATATGCCCCAGATTTACAGGGCAATGGAAATTTACGGTGGTTTTGGATTGCATACGCCCAGATTTACAGGGCAATGGAGGGTTTTGGCACTGTTACCCAAGTTCTGTGGCAGGGATCTCATTGGCTGCAGCACTTATGTCTCTATGGTATGCATTCTGCAATTTCATCGATAGGAGTCTATTAGTTTCTATTTCCGTAGACTATAATAGGAATAAGAGGTTTAAATGCTAAGAGCCGA
Source organism: Pinus albicaulis (assembly GCA_034641835.2). Taxonomy (NCBI): domain Eukaryota; kingdom Viridiplantae; phylum Streptophyta; class Pinopsida; order Pinales; family Pinaceae; genus Pinus; species Pinus albicaulis. The sequence goes on from JAXQQM020077387.1 coordinate 62,795, forward strand.
AACTGAATTTCGCTATTGCAGACTAGTCTGGATCGTCCCGGCCAGTTCCCGAGCTTGGGTAAGATATATGATTTGCTCTTCGCTTGCTCTGCTCTGGTTGGAGTAATTGTAACTCCGATATAGAAGGGAGAGCGCAGCAATGGGCCAGCAGTCTCAATATGCAAGCCACCATGAAAAAGGTCTTGCTCAGGGATGACAGAGGTCAGAGAGCTTTTCTCTGATTTCTTACACTAGCACAGGTATGCAAAACTTAGGCTTTGATTAAGAAGATGGTCGTGTATCGTTGCTCACTGACATTATGAGGTGTTTCATTGGGCAAAATACTGGGGAATGCAGTCACTGGTCCGGACTCTTTTTCTTAGTTTCCATCTCTCTGTATTTATCCCCATGTTTCCATTTCTACCAATTATGATTCTTGACGCTTATGGGTTTATCAAAGACTCTATAGATCTCTCCGACTGATTTTGGTGTGGCCACTGTCTCCTTACGTTCCCGGGCATTTGGATACGGTGTGAGATATTATCTGAAGATGGATTATGTCTTTCCATTTTACATGTTTGTATGATTTGGAACCACCCTGGCCTCCCTTGTAGCAGTCTACTATTGTTCTCCTTATAAGGACCACCCCAGCTCATTAGTGTACGCTGAGATCTATGTCATTTTCTGAAGAGGTGGAGATTTGCCTTATCATAATTCTATCATTCGTTGCCTACATTATTCTGTCGGCCCTTATGTCCTGTGTTTCTCGAATGATCAAAAACTCAGTTGATTCCTATACTCCATCTGATTTCTCATCCAATTCACAGACTTTTGCTGGATTTCGATGACTGGATTTCTCAGTCATCATGTAAATAGATTGATGGTTCCACTGCAAATCATATCCATGCTTATTTGAATTTTGAACAGACTAACTTAATATCTTTTACAAGAAATTATTCCTTTGGCATATCAATTCCATGTTTTTGGTCATCTCGGAAGTTGCATGAGCTTCAGGTTCAACTAAGGTTCTTCTCTCATTAGCAGGTTTATCATATAGAGGTGGATTCAGTGACAGTTTGGTGGTTTTATTCATTTTAGTGAGTGGAAGAAGAGAAATTTTATAGGTCCGCCACAGAAATTTATGGTCCATTAGTATGTTTATCATATAGAGGTGGGCTCAACCACTGTTTGGTGGTTTTATTCATTTTAGTGAGTTGAAACAGGGGGCAGTTTTGTGGGTCTGCCACAGAAATTGATGGTCCAGCCAGAGGTCTGGATGATGTGTTATTGCTACATTACTGCAGTGCTTCAATCGAGTGATTCATTAGTAAAGGATAACTTGATTCTATGGACAAACACTTATATGTTGAGCATTGTACAAAGAAATTAGTAATTACCGCATCCATTGACCTCGATTTGGCCATTTATCTGACATTTAATAAAACAACTTATCTAATCTTCACACATGTAGCTCATAACCACCTCAGGTCTCACTTAGAAGATCAAAATGCAGCATTAAACTCTATTTATTCCAACCCTGTTACCATAGTTGTCTATATGACCATGATAGATCGATTATCTTCAAATTAAGTTGCTTAACATCTGTACCAGCCAAAAGCCAACAATAACACTTTGAACCATTGAGATAACATCTGGACCAGCCAAAAGCCTAAATAACTCTTTAAACCATTAAAATATCATCCAATATGCCTCTAGCCACCCAAAAGTGCTGCTGGAAACTGCAATTTATAAATTTCAATTTTATAGTATTATTAGCCTACTGAACCAAGTAGACTACAAAAATGGGCCTTTTGCTTCAATCTATCCCTGAAATCCATGTTTTTTATGCTCAAATCATGATTTTTATATATAGAAAAATACAAATTAGAAAATATACAAATAAGCTTTCATGTCCCAACACCAGTATTTGCAGTCTCATCAAGATGTCTGCAATTTTACAGATCGGCAATAAATCAATAATTGAAACCAATGGCACTGTCACTGTCCCTTCTGCATTTGTTGATCAATCTGATTGAGCCTCACTAAGGAAATCTCTTTTCCTATCTTGCAAAGACAGTAAAAAAGGAATGCCAAACTCAGTTACATTGCATGCCTTTTGTTTTGTGACAAATAATATTAGTGGAGAGGAATACATAAGCAAAACTTCTGATCGGTCTGGATTCAATTTATGTTATAAAGTAGATTTCCCTAATTAAGTGGAAACATTTCCATGAGATTTAGTAATATGTTTAGCTAAATCAATTGCAGACTCCAAAGCACTTTGGTAGCTCTGGCAACGATGATCAAGCAACATTGATTTTGATAATACAATTCTTGTAAATCCAAGTCCAGGATCATCACCCTTTATGACAACACATCTTAGCGGAGGAGCATTTGCTGAGTTACGTTCATTTTGGTTGTGATAATTCCCGCGAGAGCTAGGACTATTGGATGGTATGCCGGCATCTTTATTTGCAACTTCCTCTTCTGTGAACTCTTCATTGTTAGTGTTTGACCTTGATGATCTTTGGGTCAGAGGTATATGTTGCACATGTTTTGGGTTGTCTTTGCAAATTACATGATATAAAATTCCAGGGATATACAGTCGTACATCATTTGAACTTGGGTTGTTTATAGGAATAGTTGTAGCATTTGCCATAATTATGGCTGCATCCCCTGCTTGTGAATGATTAACATTGGAGGTTGTAAACATATCTGTATTAACACGCCATGCATGTTATGTGAGAATTCCTTCAATACTTAAAAATAATGCATGAGTTAAAATATTCTCTACATAGCATGTATGGAAGGAAAGAAAGATTTGAACAAGCACTTGATATCGATACTGTATATATTACTTTTGCAAAAATGCAGAGGTGAATTTAAGGGAAGGTGCATTGACACAAATCTCTTCAAAGCATATTTTCTCTATGAAATCTGAGTGCATCAATGCATTTTTTACATTGCAATAATGAATATGCTGGAAAATCTTTGTGATATTCAAAGCTCAGGTACAAAAAATTCGATAACATACAAATGCACAATTCCTAGTTACATTATCTTTTTTAACTTGGATCTAACATGCTAAAAGAAGTATGTTTAAACTTAGGGTGTAATCTTCACTTTCAGCCATGGTTGACATCATGTTGTATGATTGTTATATTTTTCGTCAAGGCTGATCATATTTTTTATCCTTATTATATTTGTAGGCTTTGTGAAAGCCAACCTTCTATGTATAGGCTCAAAAGTCTTATTGGGAAAAGTGTTCATCTTGGGTTGTGTATAAATACCCCTTGGGGAGGCAAGAGTAGGAGGGGTTATTAATCACCCTGATGAAGAAATAGAGACCAAATATGTTTGGGGCCTAGGGCGTTCCTCTAACAATCAGGCTGAATTCTTAGCATTGTGGCAGGGGTTCAAATTGGCAACTTAAAAAAAACATCTGGCAACTGATGGTTTTTGGTGCTTCTATGATAGTTATTCAACAGGTGTGCAAAATAAAAAATAACCAAATGCAAAGTCTCTCTCCTATTTTGTATAGAATAAGTCTGCAAATTCTGAAATTTGAGGTTGTTGATTTCTTCCATATCTAGAGGCACCTCAACGCAATGGCAGATTCACTTGCTAACAAAGGAGTATTTCTAGATCAAGGAATGATGACTTAGGATGATAGCATCATTGTTCTTCAACCTATTCCATGAAAATGCCATTTACAAATCTAATAATATGCGCTCTGCACGTACTAATTACCATTAAAGGAGAAAAGGTTGGATTGGAATTTCGTTGTCATCCTGCCAAACTCCAAGCAGTTTTGTCATCCATTCATTCTCTCACCCTTTGGCTTTGGCAGTTCCATTCCACTATTCCACTGCCAAGTGTTCAGATCGGGAGTACAAGTGGACATCCTATGAGAAATTGGAAGTAATAAAGGATAGGTGGAAGCTCTGTTTCCTTGTTATTAAAAACCCAAGTGGAGGCAAAGATTTAGTATTTCCATCTTTGAAGTTTAGATAACACGTTTGAGGATCCCAGTTTTAATGAAGCAAGATGTCAGTTGCAGAAGAATTATGATTTTACTAGGATACCAGTCTGATAAATGAAATTGCTGCTTCCTAATTGGCATGCCACTGACCTAGATATGAGTATATTCTCAATTACAATTTTGAGTTTTCAATAGTAATAATGATTTAAGTTAAAGTATTATTAGTAGCTTGTCCTCTAATATTTCAAATAGCTGGTTGAGGTGAAGAATATCAGAGTAAATTGGAAAGGTTTTGACTTATTTTTGAGAAATCTATATAATTTATTGCCTTGATGTGCAGACAAACTATTTCAAATAGGTCATCAAGTTTCTGGCAATACAAAACAAAAGTTTCTATTTTCGAACAAGATATGCTATATGATGTGGCACAGCCTTCTGTTTGTGGTGAAGGGTGGTCCCATGCAGAAAATTCTACAGGATCTATTCTCAGTCAGAAAGAAGACCCTCAATCTTTGGCATATGGACCAGAAATAGGGAAGATGCTTGAACACCCATCTCCTGCAGCCTTAATCGAGTCAATTGTTGTAGATAATTTTCATCCTGAAGTGACAAAATGCATGATCACTTCTCAAGAACAGAGCAGTGTAGAACATGTGAGACTTGAAGATTCCGACATTCCTCCTCCTATCAATGAAGTTTCCAAAATTCATAAAGACGGGGAACTTGAAAAGGAAAGAAAAGGCCCAAGTTCTAAAGGCCTTGAAAAAACCTCATATCAGAATTTAGATTTTCAATCTTCAAGGGAACTATTTATTTCTGATCAAGAGCAGAGTTTTGCAGATAGCCCGACAACAGGACTTACAAAAGCAGGGGAACTGCAGCGGGTACAAAATAATGGCATTACAAACCCACGTATAAGTGAACATGAAATAAGGTTTTTGGATACAGAGATTAGAAAAAACAAATCTGCACAAACGAATATTATAATGACAGATGAGGATATTGACAGAAATACGAAAGCTACTGTAATGTCACTGGAACAGTTTCCTAAAACATCCCTTCAGAACGCGGTTGAGCACAAGCCTTTAGCCTCAGAATTTCTACTACCAGATGTAAGAGATTATGACTTGAACTTTCAAGGTATTGACAATGTAGAATCACGGGCTCTGCTAGAAGAATTAAAACACAAAAGCAATGGGAAAATTCTGGAACAATCAGTAGTGGATAAAAGGCATCAGTTTAAAGAATTTGTCAGTGACACATATTTAGCAGTTCATCCTACAACAACAGTAACAGTGGACAATTCTTGGCATTGGGATGTCAGCAAGCATGATCCTAAGAATCTCGAGAATCCTTTTAAGTACGCTACTGATGGTAATGAATTGTCACGCTTTGGGATTTTATCTTCTCATAATATTTTCATAATTAACTTTGGCTCATTTTATACTAATAATCTAGAACTCTTGGATGAAAAAGATTAGATACTTGTTTAACATTACAATCATCTGTTGGGAAATAAAAAATGTAGTTCCTCACCATCCAAATCCAATTAAAAATATGATATATCCCTTTTGGTTATTGTGTTCCTTATCTTGGTTGGGCCTTCGTCTATGATATTATGGTTCTGATCTAGACATGTGATGTCATTGTAGATTGCAAAAGTAACAATATATAAATGTACTTAAAATTAAAACCATACTTTTAACACAGATTATTCAGACATTGGACAAAAGGTCGCTGGGAAATACAGGTACTCTGGGACCAGCTGATGTTATTGCCAAAAGTTTGCAAAATCCATATTTAGGAGATTGATAATGTAGTCTGATCCAACATGGATTCTTAGGATTGTCAAAGTGCAATGCCATAAGTAGAATAGTATTGAAAATACAGGTCCTATCTAACTCTTTCAGGTCTAGCGCTATCTATGAATTGGACCAAATGTTGATTGCTGGACACAGTATCTACTGTTTAGGTCGCGGGGCAGCTGAATCCCTGCAGTAGTATCAATTAAATTGTTCCGCACCCTGCTGAGTTTCGTTTAGTGGCTGTTGTGATTGGATTTCCTCCATTCTACCCAAACAGTTGTTTGAGAAAGGTTTTTCCATATTTTAATGCTTTTGTTTGATCTTACAACAGAGCAGAAAAAAAAAGATTGTTCTTATTACAGAATGATCATTTATCAACTTTTTCCACATATTAACAAAAACAAGGTTCTCTAGGCAGGCTTACCATGCGATATCCTTGATAACATGAATAGTTGGAATGACATCTTTCCTCGTCACATTTTCATATTATTCTTTTCCAGTAGCAGTTCTATTTTTTAATTAAGGATCATCACTGTTTTGGTACATATGCAAGGCCTATAAATTTTAGTTCAGTTAAGTAGAGAAAGAAATGAAAATTTTGAAGTGCATGAGAAGAAAAAAAATATATTATTTTATTATGTTTGGCGATCAGTGAGAAATTTAGGATTGGAATAGAGTGGCAATGGCAAGATTATTCTTATTTCTTAGAAGTTATAGGTGGTAATTTTTTTTACTAATTGGCCTAATTTCTTGCAATTTCATATATGTGGGGAAACATAAATCAATCAACAGAGAATTATCAGCTGGCACTATGGGAAAAACTACTAGAGAGAGATGTCAATGAAGCAATAAATTAGGAGACATACCAAGAACATGGAAATGCTGGAACTTCACCAGTGAACCCATTCATTTACGACTATAGTATTTCTAACAAAGTGGAGCCCCAATTATTTTCTATTAAGGGAGGACAGGTGCAGACATCTAGGCAGCTGAACAATGACTCTACAGGTGATAACCTTATTTAAATTTTAGAATGCTGATAGATACATTTTTGTATGTTTATCCTTATATGAGATTATATTGACAATTAGTATAGACATATTAATGTACTAATTCCTCTGGAAAAGGATGATGCTCTCGCTATCGGAGAGTCTATCTTTTCTTCTCTTTCAATTACAAGAAAGATAATACTATCATTTAATGACGGAATCCTGAAATTTATCTAATTTTCTGATCTATGTAATCCGGATTGCTTAGAAATTTGTTTTCTACTTTCATTTTCAACCTGAAAAGCTTGACTATAATATTGCAGCACAAAGTATCACATGACTTGTAAGAGTTTGTAGGTTGCAGAAAGATCTTGAAGCCTAGCCCTCTTGCACATCTTAAACTTTTGTGATAGTCTATGATTTTGTACTGGAAAATCAAGACCACAATTAGCACTTACTAGGACATTAGTTTCAACTTTCAAGCAATTCATAAAGGAAATCTATAGAATGGGGCTCTTAGTGCTATAATAAGGGTGGTGTAACTGAGAGAATGCTCATTACTGGTTTCCTAAGTCAGCTGACACAATGACATGGGACATGGAAATATGAGTGTCCAAGACGAGACATGATGACCTTGGAGTGTTTGTAATGTCCCCTATGGATTAATTGCTCAGGGAACAAAGTAGCCTATCAATCCCCGTAGGCCATAGTCTTTGATAAAGGGGAAAACCCCAATTACACAGTGTTTTGGCAGCATGGGGTAAGTTTGGGGGCAGCTGGGGCAAAAAGCCCAAATTTGGGGTTGCCATGAGCCCTTCTCAATTAATTAAGGAGGGAAAACCCCACAAGAAAATCTATAAATACAAGAGGATTGCATGATGAACCCGCTACAATCATTTCTTATTTTCTTCTTTCTAGTTAGATTCTTGGATGATGAACCCACAACCACCATTCCTTTACTTAGTCATTGGCATAACTAACAAATCATCACAACAATATTGAGTGCTACACATTATATTCACAAAGTACATGTACAATGACATTTATCCGATTTATGTTTTTACATTTCTTATTGTAGACTTGGTGGGAAAATTCTTTTGGGAACCTACAACCATAACAATCTTCTACAAGTTGAATTGTTAATGTGTGGCACAATACATTGTATTTTACCTTTGAGTTGAGTGTTATGTTCCTTATTATTATTGGAATGATATATTAAAAATTCATAGATATTGAAGTGTTCAAGATAAAATTGTTTTTAAGGGTAAAAGAAAAGAAACCAAGAGAACAAATTGCATACTAGCTCAAGCTAAATGAGCATTTGGAAATTGTTGGTTATTAAGTAAAGGATGAAAATTATCTAGGCTATAATTGCTTCTAGGTTCATGCTTGATGTAGTTGATCATGTCTCAAACATTTGTTCCAATTTACCATTAAACATTGTTTTATTTAATTTCTTGTCTTCTGTGTGAAAGAGGGAGGAATGAAAATGGTTTGTGAATAGTAGAGCATTAAAAAAATTGTTGAGACTTAAGTGAATGGGTGTGACAATGGTGGACTACATTTTGTGAAAATTCAACTCACACCATTCCCCTTGATGCCACATCCTATTAAGCTATATGCACCACCAACTTGGTAGCCATTAATGATGTCTAAGTGATGAAAATGTTTATGTGGGCCACTGTTGATGAGAAGATATATAACCAAAAAATCACAGGGTAAGGGATGAGTTGAAGGATATATGTATTCTTAATGTTTTTGGCTAATTGCATAGATACATAATTTTACCCTCAATGGATTCTCTATAATGGAAGTGTTGAGGATGTATTAGATATGATATATTCTCCATTAAGTAGTCCTCAACCCAAAATAATAGGAATCTAGTTAGAGGAAATAAATATTAATTCAGTGCCCTCACTACATATAGGAAACCATTAATAGTAGGCTATAAATCCTTTACCACATATTTGATTGCTAAGCCTGAACAATCAAGAAATAATATGAAAACATGATTTGATTGTCTTTCTCTTGTGTGAGAGGTGGCATTGGCATGAAAGCTTGCAACCAAGGATATCATTTATAACAATTTTCTTCTCATATTTTCATTAAAATTAACTAAACCCTATAGCTCTAGAAAAACTTAGTTTGGACTTAGAATCCTATTCATTATTGGCATTGTTAGTAAGTTTCTTTGTGCGAGTTACAATGAGAACAAAGTCCTTGTATCCATTCCAAAAATAGTGATTTTTGTACAAGACTAGGAAGGGAGGCCATACTTTAATTTTTGCGAAGGATCCATGTTGGTTGAATGAATGGGCTGTAATCCCTTGTTTACAAATAATATATGGCTTGTTGATTGGATTTTTCCAATTTCCATAGAACTCTCTCTACATCAAACCAATTCACTCATCCATTCTTTTACAACCATTTTCTCATTACTCTACATAAAATTTTAATCCATTACTACAACATTTGTAGGCTTAAAATATTTTTTCTAAATTATTATCCACGTGAACTTTTATCAAACACTTAACATGTAGAATGTAATTTCTTCTGATACAAGCTAGTTTTTGGTTAATGTGTTAAGCTACTTTCATAAAAATTGTGCAAGCTGTTACACTTCATCATGAATCCTTCTCATAAAAAGGCTTAAAAATGATATTCCTAAAATAAGTAACTCCAGAAAGATAGCGTTATTCTATTGAGCCATGGCACATGAAGAAGTAAATAGCTGATCCAATGTGCCAACCTGGCGGTGTTATTGGAAAAATGGATCCGACGGAATCGGTTTTTGGGAAGGAGTACATAGACTTTTGGTAGAAAAAAGAAGAATGTCACAAAAACCTAGAAAAAAAAAAACAATTTGAAGCATGGGTGAAGGCACATCCAATTGACTTGTCATGGATATACCCTCCTGAGAAAAATAAAAGAGATCAATCTCTTGAACCTGACGGTAATAGTGCGCGGCAGAATGCAGGCATAAGGAATTGGAATGATTTTTGGGCTAGTTGCAAGAAAGACATATTAGGTGATATGGATGGTAAGCCCAAGACAAAAAATCAAAGTACAAGAGAAGTTGAATTAGGGGAAAAGACACACTCAAATGATTTGTCCTTGTTATATCCTTCCAAAATGAACAAAAACCCCATTCAAGGAAGCACAATGTTGCTAAGGGCACAGTGACTTATGACATCGTCACCAAAAAGGTCAATTAATGCCCCATATAAAACTCTTAAGGGGAGAGATAACGTTCATTCACTTAAGAACAACAATCATCATCCAACATGTGAACTACGAGATATTGCGGCACCACATACAAACATTAGAGAAATTTTGAGGTCTAAAATGGGCCTCCTAAGGAATTGTTATCCACCACCTGTGGGTAGTATGAATAGGAGAAATTTTTTCTCCTAGATGGTCCTTAGCTGACAGCCAGTAGACCCTAGTAGCCACCATATAGCTCGATGTGCCATTATCTCCGCCACCTGAGCCAGCCATGTGGTCCTTTGCCCATCTGTTATGATCACATGTTTGAAGGTTGGCCTCCTGACCCCAGAGGTACGGATTTTCATTAGTATAGTTGAGTAAATTTCCTTACTTATCATGGACACTGTTGTGATCTAATTTGACTAAGCTAAAAGTCAAGAGAGGTCTCGAGCACTTCAAGGTTATTGAGGAATAGTTGTTAAAATTTCAAGAAGACTTGTAATATGTTCGAAAGGATAACCACAAGCTCAATGAGGATTCATCATCACATGTGCACTCGAACCAAAACCAAAGAAGCAAAGGCGTGAAGGAGTCGTGAACACGCGGGCAGTGTCACCATTTTCCATGTTTGGTCTCGGTGGTTCTCTTCCTTCTAATCTTGGTTCAACTACCATATCTTCATTGGAACCAACACCCCGAACTCCACTAGACAACGATTCACCATTTTGTAGTAGTGATTCACCATTTGTATTGATGATTCGCCATGATTTTAACAAGATAATATAATCTCATGAGAGATTCGCCAAAAAATTATATATACATATTATATTATTAATAGAATCGCCTTCCATTTTTCCTATGTATCATGGGGATTCGCCCATTTATTATATATATAAATTTAGGGGGGTTCTGGCGTTGCGGATGAGCTTGCAACATCGAGTGTTATTACATTGAATGTGAATTACCCTCAGAGCAGAGAGTGTTGTGATGTTGGGCAGCACAATGAGATGATTGCAAAAGATTTGGAAGACATTTGTCGAAGGCAGACTTTCCATGCTTCATACAAGCTCACAGGTCAGAATTGATTGGTTCCAGTGATAGAGGTATTTAATTGAGGTGTCCCAGCATGCTATATTTGTATGTTGGGATAGTAGCATTGTCAAGCACTGATGCTCAATTTTGTTGTCGAAATTTGGCATGATGTCATAATATTTTTTTTAAGAGTGGTCATCTGGTTGAAAGAATTAATTTACTTATTGTGACATTTAGTTTGGGCAACTACTGTCACGAGTATTAGTCTTTGTTGGAATTTCCCATTCCAACAATAGACAAATTTATTTGCAGGAATGAGTTACTACCAGATACGATGATGACATGACAATGAAAATGGCATCAAAGGGTAGTGGTTGGAGCTGCATGATGATCACGTTTGTGTGTGTAATCAGGGGAGTAGATGGCGATGGAAAGTGGCAAGCATGAGGCAGCATGCTTGAATGCAGTAACTAGCCTTGATACTGTAGGGGAAGTGGCATTGTGTTTCCAGGGGAGTGGATACTGAAACGCAATGGAAGATTGGACCATGGAGTCCTGGATTAATGTTCTTGAAGGGAAAATTGTGTTCTCTTCGTGTGGCTGTGAGTGCCAATGTTTCAGTTTCTTTATCAGTTGACCCCTCACAGGTGAAACATGGAGTTCCAAGAAGTTATGTGAACAGACAAAGATGCCCAAGATGTGAACAATGAACAGATGAGGTAAAGGAGCAGCGACAACGTTTATGGTGGACAGCAAAATAGATGTTTGTTTGAGTTAGTATGGCTTGTGGAATAGACTCCCTAGCATGTTATAAGCAAGTTTAGTTGTTGTAATGGTCATTGTATGTACCCAGAAACTCCAAAATGTGGAATGAAATGTAAGCTTTTAAAGGCATTTGAAAGTTCGTGGTGATCTTAAAACCACTTTGTAATGGTTTATGGTCAGCCTAAAACCATCTTTTGTCACTGTAAAGTGATGGTTGGTGGTGATCCAGAAACCATCTGTAGAGCCTTTGTGGCTGGTTGCCTTCGTGGCTAAAAGTGCCTTTGTGGCCGCGTGTACACGAGAGCTTTGTGCTCAATCGAGCAGGTGGACTTCAGTAACACCTGGCTCAGTCTCAGAGGATTGATCGATCTCTGAGGAGAAGGGGTTTGGTGTACTTTCTTAGCTGACAGTTGTGCTGAGAAGTACAATTGGCACGACTGTTCAGTACATACTCGTGCCAACGCGCCAAATCACGGGAATGGAGCAGAAGCGCACGATTTTTTATTCAGGAAGATGCCAACTCAACTTCATGGGGGTCCGCGGGAAGCCTCATCTTCGTTTGACGATTTGCGGAGAAGCAGATCGGAGAAGTTGCGGACCTATCCGGGAGAGGCAGATTGGAAGATCCGTGGGAAGCCTCAACTTCGTTTGACGATTTGCGGAGAAGCAGATCAGAGAAGTTGCGGATCTGTCCGAGAGAGGCAGTGTGTTTTGGAGGTTCTGCACATGCAATTCGCCTGATGGTGGTGGATTTGCAGGTACATATATGCAGTGATAACGGTCGACAGAATCATGTATGCGAAGGACATCCTACAGGACTAGCGGTTGCAGCGGTTGGTACCCATGCATTCCGGTGGATGGTTGCTCTTTTATATGGACGTCGACATATTCTTTGTTATGTTTGACCACAGCCAGACTTTGTGAATCACTATCATAACAAGTAGTCATTAAAGGGGGGAGTTGGAAATATTTAATTCCTACTTGTTTATGGTTGTAATTCTCCATTTAAGGAGTTTGTTCCTACATAATAGGATATAGCTAGAATATAGTTTCTCCTAGTTTAGTGTGTGGTTGAGAGAATCTCTCAACCACACTACTGTACGTCTAAGATAGAATTCCTATCTTGAGACTATTACTTGTATAAATATGTGTGTAATTATTTCATTCATAATATAGAATATATTGAGTGTGTGTGTGCCAATTTTATCTCTCGTCATGATACAAGATGGAGGGGTTATCGCTTATGCTTCATGTGAACTCAAAACACATGTAGTCAATTAGACCATGGGTGATTTAGAAATAGCCACAATTGTAATAGCCTTGAATCTATGGAGATATTTCAAAATTAAAAGCATAACCTTAAAATTTATATTAATTAAATATATTAAATTAAAAAAATGTTGCTTCACTTTAAATATATATATATATATATATATATATATATATATATATATATATATATATGGTTTTAGATTAGAAATCTAATATTTTAAATTTTAATTGAATATAATGAACACGATTAAATAATAAAATTACTAAATTCGAAAAATCCCTTATCTTTTATATTAAAAAAATCATATTTCAATTTATCGTTAATAAAAGAAATTCAATATATTAATATTAATATAAAATAAAATAACATATAAATTTATTTAAAATGTAAAGATTAAATATTATTAAAAAAATAGATATTTATATTACATTCTATTATTAAAAAAGGTTGAATATTAAGTCACCACACACTAAAAGAAAAAAAGATTGTATATCAATTAAATTTGTATATCAATTTATCTTTAATAAAAGAAATTTAATATATTAATACAAAAATTTATTATTATTTAAAAAATTAGATATTTATATTACTTTCCATTATTAAAAAAAGTTGAATATTAAGTTACCAACCCACATTAAAATATAACGACTCATAGTGGCTAAAACTTCACAGCAAATTAGTTGGAGGACGTGACGTGACATACGATAAGTTTAAGGGTTATTTTCTCAATGGTTAAAGATAATTTACTGCGAAGGCCGAAGGTTGGAAAATCTGCATCAATTTAAAATAATTGCATGCTGCGTATATGTTATTTAACAGTTGTGTAGAAATTTTGCATTTATTTACGAAATCATTGCAGCAAATATAGAGCTAAATCCATTTAGAAAAGTGAGTTTGTCAGTTTTGAACTTCAAATCTCCCATAAAAGAAACTAATAGAAAGAAAAAGCTTAAAAGGCTACCAGAGGTATTTATTAAGAAGTCCAGCCAAAAAAATTTCTACAAACTCATCGTGTCTATCATAATGCTTACAGGTCACTAAACACTGAAATTTAACAGGATTGTTCGCAAAACGTAGCTCAAACTTTGCCAGATGAGAAAAGGCATAACCAAAGAATTTTCTACAAACTCATCAAGTCTCGTAGAATAATTACAGGTCGCTAAACACTGAACTTTAATAGGATTCTATCTAAAACCTTGTCGAATCAGAGAATGGCTCACTCGTGCTTGACATACACCATAATCTGACAAGAATATTGCAATTCTTGACAGACAAACACTTCAGTCTAAGTAGTGGAGCTCTACAGATGCCATATAGGTAAAACAGGTAAAACAATGAAAAAACTAAGGGAAAAGTATAAGAGCTTGCGAGTTTTTTAATTATTATCTCAAATCTCGGGCGTACAAAGATTGGACTGTAAGGCTCGAAAATTTGTCCAGCACAAATATCAAACTCTCAGACTTCTTCCAATGGTTGACACGACGTAAGCTATCTCCATCCCCGAAGCGATCTTTGCCGGTATTTTCCCTGTCCAGATCAAAGACTTTAGTGGAATGCACAATACCAGCATTAAATGGAGCTTTAAGGTCTGTACCAACCTGCATTTCCAAAACAAAAATTGGGATTTAAGTACTAAAAAGAATAAGCCAGTCGTTCATGAATCTGTAAATCATTCAAAAGAATTCTTTGAAAAGGCTTGAAGAACATAACCTTATAATCAAATTGTGGTTCTCCGCGAGTCTTCGTTGATCTGCAGAGATGCCCTGAAAGTGAAACCGGTGAAACTGCAGCTCTGTTCCACTTAAGTGAATGTAGTTAGGAAATGTATGAACAACCAATTTCAAATCTGGGAGCGAATGACCACTGTCACATATGAACAACGAATTTCAAATCTTGGAGCGAATAACAATGGTCACGGCTGGTGTTATTTAATTCAAATCAACGAGTAAGCATGACCCAATCGTCTAACAAAAGATCGAATGGCTCAGATTATGACAGAGAAGTAGTTAGGGGAGTTGTTTTCAAATAAAAACGCCTACGGCTGATAACACATACTTTTATTTTTACTTGTTAGTTAAGCAAAATCTACAATCTAAATAAGCTCAACTGCGATCAATAAATAAATAAATAGCTAAACTCAAGTAAACCGCTAAAATAGTATAAAGAGGATATTTTTTAACTGTGCTCTGTGGTATTGATATTGGGCAGGGATACGGTATGACAGAGGCAGGGCCTGTGCTATCAATGTGTCTGGCCTTCGCTAAGGAGCCCTTTCCAATGAAGTCCGGGTCGTGTGGAACGGTTGTTCGGAATGCCCAGATGAAGATCGTTGACCCCGACACGGGCGCGTCTCTTCCCTACAACCAATCGGGAGAAATTTGCACCAGAGGGCCCCAAATTATGAAAGGTAACACTCACTATATGCCTTCCTCTATTTCTGGTTTGTTGATTAGGTAGTAAATACCCGTGGTATTGTTTATAGAGGTGTCAAATTTGATTGGACTATTTTTGTTAATTTTTAATCTATAAAACATTTAAAATCTTGAAATTTAATAATGGTAACTAGAATTTCCAAAAAATTTATGAAAACCTTCAAGAAATTTTAAATATTTTCTAAACAAGTTTAACTATGCAAATACCAATTGGGTTTTAACTTTGGATTCCATACCATTTAAAAAATTACATCGTAATCTACAGTTTCTCAAATTTGTGTAAGAAAACTTCGCCTGCAAATTGAAGTACTGTAGAGTGAGAGGTCACTTATCTGCCATATTTAAGGTTAAATATTACTGGTTTTTGTTATCTCCCGGTTCAGCCGAATTCTGCCGCTGTATTGAGGTTTGAGTTTTTATCTCAGGGTATTGAACGATGCTGAGTCTACAGCCAGAACTATCGACGAAGATGGGTGTCTGCATGCAGGGGATATTGGTTATATTGATGACGATGACGAAGTTTTCATTGTTGACAGATTGAAAGAGATTATCAAATATAAGGACTTTCAGGTTTGGATTCTTTTGATTGTGCTTTGTTCGTAGATTCCAAAACATATTTAAATATGATTAAAGTCAAATAGTTTGATTTGATATGTGTAAAGTTAAACCATTTTAAGGCATACATTTTGAGAATATTCTGAAATACAAAATATTTTATAGATTGAAGAAAAAATTCAAACAATGACAGTCCTTCTTCACTATCTATCATATTTTAAAATATTCTAAATCTGTAATAAAAATTACTTTAAAATAATTGATCAATTATTTTGGATTTGTATACGAACCATATGAATCTTATTTTTAATAGGACATTCATTGTTGATGTACAGGTACCTCCTGCAGAATTAGAAGACATTCTCAGATCAGATGCAGCAGTTGTACCGTGAGTCTCTGATCCGAATGAATCTCATTATTTATACATTTTAATTTTAATTCCAATTCCAACTTAAACCTTTTTTCAAATAATGTAACCCTTTTTTTTAACTGTGTGGGCAGACAAAAAGATGAAGCAGCAGGGGAAGTTCCAGTAGCCTTTGTGGTGAGATCAAATGGATTTGATCTCAAAGAAGATGAAATTAAACAATTTGTGGCTAAACAGGTAAATTGTTTTTTTATTAAAACAAAATTAATTTATTAGAAGTGAAAATTGAATATCTTTAAATTTTAATGATTAATTTTTTATATTTTTAATCTTTAATTGCTAACTGTAATGTTATAAAGTATTATATAAAGCATGAAATTCAACTTCAAATTCACTGAGAATTAATCTCAAAAAAAATTAACCATTTTTATTTTGATTACAGATTTTAAACTTTTTATTCAAATAAACTAATTTATTGGAAGTGAAAATCAGTCGTCTTTATTTTATTTTAGACTATTCCAGAAAATTATCTAGATTGTATATGCTCAACATTTACAAAATCTATTTTGATTTTAGATTTACATTATTTCAAAAAAATCTAATGTATAAAAATGAAGTCGACTATTTGGTTTATCGGTCAAATTTCTAAAATATTTTAAAAATCAAATTTCCAAAATATTCAAAAATCTTCAATCAAATGTTAACTAAGATAATATGAAATGAATTGTCAAATTTTGAACAGGTGGTGATCTACAAGAAGCTGCACAAGGTGTATTTCATCCACGCAATTCCCAAGTCTCCCGCTGGAAAAATACTGCGAAAGGATTTGATGGCGAAGCTTTCTGCCCCCACCGTTGAAATCAAACCATGATATTATTTTCTAATCGGTTTTATCACTCCAGCGATAGACGCGGCGCGGCCAATACCTGTCACTCCAATAATGCCCCCGCTCTATGGACTCTTTTTTCAAGATATATATTTATTTATGGATTTTTAGTTGTTTTTAGTGTGATATTTTGGATTTTTTGGTGTTTAAATTTGGTAGAATATTTTAGGATGAAATCTTGATTTTTGTTAGTTAAACTAGCTTTTTTTATTGTGTATATATGGATTTAACATTTTGAAAAATTTTGACACTTCAAGTTTGTAATTTCAATAAATTCCTACTAGATTTTAGAAAAATTAAGCCAAAAAAAATCTGCGAGAAAAACTCCTAAAAAATTATTAGAATGATAAATTTGAGCTATTTAAATGATATAATGAGATTACAAATGGTTAATTAGATTTATTTCATATAAATTGAAATTTTAAACACTTAAATTCAATTCCCATAATGATAAACTATATTTCTCATTTAAATATATCTATAATTATAATTATCCAAAAAATTATTGATGATGATGATGATGGTTAACGTCCACTGAGACCAATCTTTGGTCTAACTGACCTAAAGAAAAGAGTTATTTAGTTTGATTTAAGGCTAGGAAGGTCAGTGTTGCAACAAAGATTATGAAATTGAGCTCTAATGTGGTTGTACGCAGGGCACTCTAAGAGGAAGTGATTTTCATCATCGATGTTCATATTCTCACAGAGATGGCAGATCCTTTCCATCCATGGTGTTTTAGAAACTGTCCAATGACCTGTTTCACTATGGAGCTCATGAGAGTTCATTCTAATCTTGGCTCTATTAATTTTCTTCTTTGAGCTAGTTAAAACAGAGAGATACTTTTGATCTTCTAGGGTGGGGTTGATGACCTCCTTATAATATCTTAATTTTTTTTTAGCTGCTAGATCTTTCTCACACCACATTTTTTCTTTGAACTTAGAAGTAACAATTTTTTTAATGTTATTAATGTTTTGCAATGCAACATTCTCATCGATCTCCTAATGGTTTAACCAAGCCTTGGTGTCTTTATACCAACCTCGTTTAAGCCTTAGGTGGTTTCGGCTGGAATTTAAAGCTAGCTTAGGAAGTCTATGGTCTCCTATGCTATTGAGCTTGTGCTTGTACAACAGAAGCCTAGTCATAGCTAGGCTCTCGATAGGGGAAAGACCCACTTCTATAAGGAGAATAGGATAGGATGTATTACTTTTAATTTTAAGGTTATACGTTATAAAACACTTTTGGATTTGCTCAATCTTTCTCCAGGATTCTCTAGAGATGTTGCAACCCCAAACCTCACATCCATATAAGATAACAGGAGTGACTAAAGTTTCAAAGAGGAACTTCTTTCTATCCTACATTACAAGGTTTTCCATTTTACAATTATTTTCAAGACCAAAATAAGCTTTCCACCCCCCATTAATCCTTTTCTGAATGCTATAGTTCCAGTTGAGCTTGTGATGAATATCAATTCCTAGGTACTTGTAAGAAGACACTTCCTCCAAGTTACTATTGTCATACATAAAATTAGCGTAAGTGTCCTTCTTGGATTTGATAATAATAACTTTTGTTTTGTCAGTGTTAACAGACATACCCATAGTAGAGCATGAATCCTTAATAATTCTAAGTTGCTTATCAAGATCAGATGGGCACCTTGCGAGAAGAACAATATCGTCAGCATAAAGAAGAAGGATGATGACTATCCCAGCTAAGATTGTGCCAACACATCCTGCTTCCTCTAAACAACCTTCTAGCTTGTCGATGTAAATGCCAAAGAGGGTAGGGGAGAGGGGGCGACCTTGTTTAACTCCGATATTACACTTAATATCTTTCGACCACCCCTCATTGCTCTTTAACTTGGCAATTACATTCTCGTATAACCTTATAGCAGCCGCTCTTAACTCGAAAGGAACATTTAGCTCTTCTAATATATTCCATAGGTTGTTTCTAGGAACCGTATCAAAAGCCTTTTTAAAGTCCACAAAGCAACATAAGAGATTAGATTTATCATTGCGGCATTCCTCCACAATGATTGTAAGTGTAACGAGGTGGTCCGTTGTTGAGTGCTGCCTTCTAAAACCCGCTTGGCCTTTAGCCCGCTTACCTTCACTTTCAAGCCAAATGCTCAACTTCTTTTCCAAAATAATACCATATAACTTGGCCAAGAGAGGGCTGATCATAATTGTCCGATAATTAGAGGGGTTATTTGTATATCCACTTTTAAAAATAGGGATAATGAGACTCTGAGTCCAAGGTTTAGGGAACCCTTGCTTGACCGCTTGGTTGAAAAGCTTGTGGATGTGGGGGATGAGGACAGGACCTCCAATTTTTAAGATTTCCGCCTGGTAACCTTCAATGTCTTTAGCTTTTCCATTTGCCAGGCATTTAACCCCAAATCAATGTCTTCTAATGAGAAAACTTCTTTCGTTGTGAGTAGGGTTTCAAAATTATCCCTGTCATTTGGAGATTCATAAAGCTTTTTAAGATAGGAATTCTAGTCGTGTAAAGAAAATTTATTATTATCTTTAGTTTTCTTACTTAAAATCTACCTCCAGAATTTCTTAGGAGCCACCTTAGAAAAATGTAAGAGATAATTACTTCAAATATATCTATAATTATAATTATCCAAAAAATTATTACTTCAAATATATTTATAGTTATAATTATCCAAAAAATTATTACTTCAATTTATTAATTAGTTTTGATTACCTAATATAAACTTAAAACATGATATTAATAATAAAACATAGTAATGATAATCTCCTCAACTTAATATTCATGTTTCGATTTAAAACATAGCAATCCCCTAAACTTAATATACATATTTTGATTTAAAACATAGTAATCGTAATCTCCTAAACTTAACTTAGGATAAATTTGATAAAGATTAACCAAAAAACTTATAAAGGAAAAGAAATAATTTCATCGAAAAATTCAATTAAACGTAAATCTAAAGATTGGGAGGAAACTTCATCGACATACATGAGGGGCATACAAAGTTCGGAACCTCAAAACTATTATCGTATATTTTTTTGAAAATTATAATATGTTAAATTAATGTGTTTAAATGCATATGGTTAATTTAAAAAAAAAAAATTCCCCGGAAAAAAGCTTAATTTTATTAATGAAAACAAAATTACATTTTACATGTGTTGGTAATTGTCAATCAAGATAGGTTATCAAATTGCAAATATGAATCTATAATATAAGGGTTATGAATTTTCTTTTCGACATTTCACCAAGCACCTTGTGTTGGCATGGCGGAGATAAGGGCAAGTTGGATTTCTTGTGTAATTTCTCGATTTTCCTTGTCTGAATCTGAAGTGTCTTAGTTGTGTTGTCTTTTGATACCCCCGTTGTCTAGGGCCCTAATGTCCTTTTCCATCTGAAGAGTGGATGTGCGGTCAAAGGGATCTTGCATATCTTGTTCTTGTGTCTCTGGATCGATTGTTGTATGGTTATTTTCATTGGGAATGGGGACGTCCACTTCTTCTTCTATCTCCTGTTCTGATTCAGCAGAAGGAAATTGCCATCCTTTGGGAGATTTCCTTGTCTTCTTCTTTTTTCTGTTGCCTTTTTTTGCTTCCGGGCATGTTTTTTGCAAGTGGCCAATGTTCTTGCATATCCTACATCTGCATGTTGTATTTTCATAGTCTAGGCGTTGTATCCATTTCTGTTGTTTATGAATCAACTGAATTCTTTCTAGTAACCCTTTACTGAGATCCACTTCCACACAGATTCGTGTGAAGGTGAATATCCTCTCCTCTAGGCATTGTATATCAATTTGTATGTATCTCCTGATGATGTTCCATATGCCTTCTAATACACATTCGTTCCAAAAATGAAGTGGGAGGTTGTATAGCCGGACCCAGACCACCTCCATAGTGTTAACATCAAAATCTAGGAACCATGGTGTGATGAAGAGTTCGGTGGATCCCCATAACCATGGTCCATCCCTAAGAATGATGTCTCTGGCTTCCGAAGATGGAAATTTGATGATGGAAAACCCCTTTGAACATAGATGGATTTCACAGTCCATGATCCATTTGGTGAAAATCCAATGAAAGAGTTCCATCGATTTGGGCCAAAAGCTGTTGAACCTGCAATTTAATGCTTGAGATTAAAAGGAAGTGCGATGTTCATCGATCTCTAGAGTATCTATGTTCAGTTTTGGCACACCATTTAGTTGCTCCACAATATATGGTTTGGGGGCACATTTAGCTGGTTTAGTTGGTGTTGCTACTTTGTTTTTCCCCTGTAAGATGTTCATGTATGAGGGGCCTTTTGGGAAGTCTGGTTTAGAAGTGTTGGTTCCCCTTGTGGGTCCTTGTGTTCTTTGTTGTTCTGTTGTGCCTCCTCTCAGTCAAAGATTGAGATAGATAGTGGATTCTGGACAGACACAGTAATATTTTATTGAACAAGAATCTTGGAGGTAACTCCCATTATAGATTAAGGATTGCAAATGGAAAGGATAACCATATGTTAAACTGATATTTTGTTTCATTTTTGCGACCCCGTCTGTGTCCTGTGCCCAAATAGTAAAACTGCTCCCCACAGGGGGTTTAATCAAAATTTGAAAGTGGACTGTGCATACCTTTTTCTCATATTCGGGAGTACATGTGTAGGATTCTGTGGGGTTCTGTTTTGGCTGCATAGATGAGTTCATAAGGAAGCCAAGTTCCTTTGCGCAATAGAGATACATGACGAGTAGCCAGGCACAATAGTCGGACGAAGATGGGTGCGTACTGCTGCTTTGTAGCCCCTGTATGCGCATTGTATTCTGAGGGGTTATATGATCCCAGTCCCTTCTTGTGGCCTCCAACACTAGTTCCTAGTCCTTACTTGTGGCTGCCGACCCTAGTTTTAATCCGGGCTTCAAGGTATTGTGACCCCTTATTTGTATTAAACCGCAGCTCCCGTGAAACCAAGCCCGAAGGCCATATCGTAACAGGTGCGTTGGAGCCATTCTTTTGGAAGATGCCCGTATGAGCCATGGAACAGAGCCTAAAAGGGTGATGGGGATTCGGGCGAGAACAACAAAGGGGTCTGCGTATTCGCATAGCCGATCTTCAATCCATGATGTCGCATATGCAGGTTGAGGGCACAACCATACCCTTCGTCCACCAAATGCGCATCGCAGAGATGCCACCGACATGCGTTGAAGGTGCTCTGTGCAGTAAACCCTAGCCGCCATCGGTCCTCCTCTTTACCTATTGAAGTTTCTTATCTCTTTAATTTTAATATACTAATATATAATATACCATATTAATATTAGTATTATAGATTTTTTAAAAGTTCAATATAAAAGTGAATTATTATAATATTAATTATATATTTTAATCATATATTATAAAATAATATTGTAATAAATTTTTATTTTATTTTTGCTTTTTATAATGATAATTGTGATTATAATATTACTTTTGAAAATTACGTCTAGGTAAAATTTTGATTAAACATTTGTAATTTATTATTTAAAATTAATTAATTAAAAATAATTAAAGAAGGTTTTAGGGGTAGCTCAATTGTTAATGTGAGATATGTGAAATTTTTGAAACTAGAAAGACCCAGGTTCAAATCCTCCTCTCGCGACTTCGACTACGAGGAGGAGGAAAAATCTTCCTTGTTATGAGAGAAGCTTTCCTACTTGAGTATTTTGAAAGCCACAACCAACCAAATTTATTGTTTGAAGTTGCTTACTTGCTCACCTATCCACGACCCATACCCAATTGAATTAAATGTAGAAGTCACTTCCAACCAAGGGAAGCCACTCGTTGACATATTTTGATATGATGCGAATGGGGTCGAACTAGAGTTGGTAGCATTTTGATGGCAGTTCATTTATGAGAGTTCATTGAAAAACATTAAGAGATTGGATTGGAGCAGTGGAAGGGTAAGTGGTGCACATTCCCCTTTTCCTATTGTAGATCAAAGAGACAACCATTCAGGAGAAAACACAAAAAACAAGGTACACTTTCACGAACACATAGAGAAGAGGAAGTTGGTGCTCTCTCTTAACACATTAGGTTGCGGAAGAAAAAAATATAAATACACACATAACATAGGACAATCAAGGAGGGGAAGGGGGGTAGGGAGGGGGGGAATTCTCTCTCGTTCATGTTGGGTCAATCGAGCATTCATATTTTTTTTTGTTCGAATTTTGTTATTGAATTCTTGGTGGTTGGCCCTTGGCTAGCTTGTATTTTCTATATTTTATGTTGGACTGATTGTTGGGCATGATTTGGAATTGGTAGATCCTAAAAAACGTGGAGTTGTGGAGCATACAAAACATGTATTTCTTGTTGTTGTATTGATGAACCACTAAGTGCTTTTTGAATGGTTGATTAAACCATTCGGTTCTTGCATTTAGGCTAAAGAACCACTTAGTGCTTGTTGTTAGTTTATGAACCACTAAGGTGCTTGCTATTTGGTTGCTAAACCACCTTCATAGTGAAATAAATCACTATAATTGAGCAATATATCCCCTATGATGTTTATTGTTTTTCTAATGAACCATTTAGTGCTTATTGTTTAGTTGATGAATCACTTGTTGAATGGTCAATTAACCCATTGGGTGCTTGTAGTTAAGGAAATGAACCACTTAGTGCTTGACTTGGCTGAAAAAACACTAAGTTCTTTCTATCTGACTGATGAACCACCTTCATAGTGGATTCAATCCCTTAAAACAAAGTGACATACCGTTTAGAAGTTGGGTGATTCCTTGTGCTTGAAACTCAAAGAGTAAGTGAGTCACTACTGTGTTTATTGCTATAGAGAAATTGATAAATCACTGGATAGTGGACTCCATCTCATGAGTATTATATTCATCCATTGATGTGAATTTTTCCTATGCAGGCATCCCCTTAGACTCTAGATCTGTCTTGTTGGTGGTTAGTTGCAAGAAATATCACAAGGTAGTTGGCCTATGATTGGGTGGAAGTGAAATTATATCCTTAAGTTTCCAGCTAATCTAACTCACGTAGATAAGTATAATTATTTATGCGTATTTGATTTATGGATGTTGATCATGCTTGTTGTGATATTGGTAGATATATGGTTCTATATCATTCTTGAATGAATGCATGAATCATTACATATTCATGGATGACTAGTTATCCTAATTTTCCATGATGGTAATGAATGGTTGAATGGTGAAATGGTTGCCATCTTCGTGAATTGTAGGATCACTTACATGATTGTTACAAATTATCTGAAGTCACTTAGTTAACATGTTAATTTATAAGTTTTCAGTTTTCTTATATATTTATGAGTCTAGGAAATTCACTGCCATACCCTAGATTATAGATAATCTTACATGTTATGAGTTAAATTTATATGTCAGATGTTAAATGAGTATCTAGATAGAGTTGGTAGTCACTTATCCTATGAATGATATGATGCTTCTATGAGATTATGCACACTTATATATTGTTGTAAATGAATATTTCAATCAGTTGTAGTAACTCAAGGTTCATTGTTTAATACATGATTTTTAACCCTCATGAATGGTCACACAAACCTAGAATTCCTCATTAATGAATAAAGAAATCATAATTCACTAATACATATAACTGAATTGCAATATCTCTCAAAAGTAAATGGCCTTGCATATTTAACCTTGTATAGTGTTGAAGTTGGTTGAAATGCCATTAGGAGCCATGCCTTTCTCTTATTAATGTATCTAATACGAATAGAAATTAATATAAATAATTATTTATAATTTTACAATAAGAGTCAATTTTTTCGTATATATAAGTACATGGTTTGTGTCATGCAGGTCGTGCACCCTCCAAGTATCGCGAATGACATCACAATAAATACATGTATATGTCAAAATTTGGTGAAAGGGTAAACTCGCGAGAAATGCATCATCATATAAGGGCATTGGTGGGTCATGAAGCAATCATGGTGGTCTCCTAATCTCTCCATCCAATGCGACATGCGCACTGGCCAATGACGTCCAAATGTTGTCTGCAATAGTCTCCCTAGTCTCACAACCGAGTTGTGATATCTCCTATAGCTTTGTCGGTAATACCAATCTTTGAGACAGTAGTGGCAAGAATATTGGAGGTGGTGGTACATTCCTAGGGTCCTAACGATCCCCCTCGTGCTCATAGGTATGGCCTAAGTTGGTCCATAATAATGAGATCTGGTATCAGTGTAATCTGGCCTAATATGTAACATGAAATCTGCATATAAATTCTTGGAAAAATGAATGGTGACCTAGTCATGGTGGGGGAACTAGCCCCAAGCTCTAATGAATCTATCATACACAAAAGTGGTAATTGCTTCAACATTCCTAAAATATTTCAGTAGAATCATACCTATATATCTACTAGGGTGATCTGAAGGGATGTCGAACAACTCCCCATGAACATCAATGTCCTTGGTTGCCTCTTTCACCACCTCCCAAGTATTTGGGCCTCCTAACTTATGCCTCCTAATCCCTTTTATGGAATATACGAGGTGGCTCTATGGGCCCAACCTTTGGTATGTCTCGATCAACCTATTGATGTTATCCAACATCAAATAAAAACTAAGACAAGTCAGTGAATTGGCAGGGATGTTACGTATCTCTTGTGTGATCCACGTATGATGGGTCGTAACAACCTCCAATGTGATATGAGTTGTAGCATCATGCCACGAAGGGATCGATGCTTCACTCTGATCCTTAGCTTCGACTTGCTAAGGGCTTGAAAATCATAAACATAATTTAACATATACAATTATCAAACTAGAAGCATAATAATATATACATTAAATTCACATACATAATTTGAAGACAATTTCAAGACATAAACACATAAATTTTAAAAAGGATTTTAAAATGCAGGAAATGTACCTGAAATAGGTGAAGAAGGTCCACTAGAGGTAGCATGATCATCAACAAAGACATAAACACTGCCTCTGAGACTCTGACTGGCATGAGAGGTTGGATCTATGAGTGGAAATTTAACTCTCGGTGGGCTGCATGATCTATCATGAGCCCAACCACGTATAACAAAACCCATCACATTGCGATAACCTATAGTTGGGGCGTGTTTATGGGATAACTCAGCATATTACATATAATATATATGTACTAATCCAAGAAAATAATGTTGACTAAAGTATTACATGTAATACATATAAACTAATCCATGAAAAAATGTTGACTTAGAAAGAATGTTGACAAAAAAACATTTCTAAACTCAAGCAGAATAATCTAACCTGAACTCATCAACTTTAGAGTCCATTTTTTTATAGTTGATCAGTCAAAGCATTGAGTTCCATGTAAACACAATCGAAAGAAGTGAACAAATATACCTTCACTTTTTTTCTTGTTTCTAAATAATACATTTTATTCATAGTGCATTTAATATGTAAAGTTTTGAAAAAAACCTATTTACAAAAATAATAAAATTTCATGCCAGCTAAATACTCCAATAGACTTTAAGTTCTTAATGTTTTTTTTACACATGACATGTGTTAGGTGCAACCACATGAAGGCAATAAATTCACTTTTTATGATGGATTTAATGTATCTATCAATAATGCATTCTTGAAATCTATATATATATATATATATATATATATATATGTTATGTTTTAAATGGTTATACTTTGTTAAATGTTATAGTTATATTATGTTATAGTTATACACCATACATGTTGCACTATATAATGTGTATTAATCAAATAACTTTATGTTATGATAAATAGTAATATAATTATTTATGTTATCTATATATATATATATATATATATATATATATATATATATATATATATATATATTATATATATATATATAAAGATATAGTATTTATAATTTATAATAATTTAAATTATATATTATATAACTAAGTAAATTATGTTATAAATATATATATATATATATATATATATATATATATATATATAAGTATATATATATATATATATTATTACCTGGAGAGGCACATTGTACAACCACTATGATAGTGATGTGTAAGTATATTAGGTCTTCAATAAATAAATAATAAAAATAATTTTGGACAGTGTCCATTTAAACAAAAATTTAAATAACCATATAAATAAACAATTAAAAATTAGTTACAGAACAATTAAGTGAGTTCTTTCTACTCTTAAGTTTATTAGTTAACACAACAATTAAGTGAGTTTGTTCTACTCTTAAGTTTAACAGTTCCTTTACCATATAAGTTGAATGGATCATAAATATACCTTCAACAAAATCTGTTACCACATTAAAATTCCAAATTAGGTAAAATTTTAATTGAACATCTTCACCCAATATTGTTTCTTAAATCAAAGAAAAAATTTAATACTACACAAAGTATCTAAAATCTTAGTCCAAATTTTGGATATAGGTTGGTGTTAAATAGATATATATATATATATATAACTATTTAACACCTATATATATAGTTATGAATTATAGTTATATTACATGTCACTTTATATATGTATGTGTGTGTGTTAAATAATTATAGAATTATGTCATGTTATATTTTATATATATATATAGATATATATATATGTGTGTGAGAGATATGTTATAACTTTATAATAGTTTAATATATAATTATATTTAAATAATTATATAATTACATAGTTATGAAATAGTTGTTGTTATATATATATATATGTGTGTGTGTGTGTGTGTGTGTGTGTTTTATGTTAAATAATTTTATGTTATACATGTCAAATAATTATAGAACTATGTTATGCTATAAACAATATATATATATATATATATATATATATATGTAATGTTATAACAAAATTATAATTTAGTTAAATATATATAATTATATAGTTATATTATGAAATATTGTTATGATTACGTTGTAACATGTTATGTTATAATACATGCATATATCTTAAATAATTTTATGTTATATATATATAGGATTTTTTTCGACCCCTGCGGCCTTCGGACTCTAGGGCTTTCTCGCATGTGACCTTCGGTTCTGCGTCTGTGGGTCTGGGTAGTCTATATTAGGTTCATGGGTCTCCACATATCCTTTTTCCTCTTCATTTCACTTCGCCGCCACCTTTTCTCCCTCCTCTCCTCTGACATCGTCGCTTGTTCTCTCTTCCACGCGGAGGCAACTGTTACGTTAACGTTATCATGAGCGAGGATGAAGCGAATCTCATTTACAGTCCAGAGGTCGGTCACGTTCTTCCAGGACAATATGAATTTATGCGCAGAGAAAATTATTTTATCCATTTCTCATCCCAAAGCACTAAGACAGATGATTTACCTTATTCCTCCGTTCCTCTGCATGATAGCTCCTCTGTACTGCCTAACGGTGACCATACCACCTTCTCAGGGGAGGATCTACCTCAGGAATACATTCACAAAACCAAGCGAGCCAGGAAAGGCACCTGCCCGAAGTTTGGTATCGCCAAGCTCATTGTTGGGGAAGATATTGCAATTTCGGAGGTACCAGAATACTTGGCGAACACGCTTGTGGGACATTTCTGCGGATGAATGGCGTCTTTTGAGGTAACCTCTGCATGGATTGATGAACACTAGAGGCCCCTTTAGGGATATTCACCATCCTTTCACCAAATTTCTCGAGGTTGGATCCTTTTCAAGTTAAAATTGGCAAACGATAAACTAAAATTGACTGATCGAGTGTGGAATTGGGGACCGGCTGGCCTTATGCTTAAGGAGTGGGACGTTCATTTCAACCCTGATCATGCTCTGCAACACTTGCAAAGAGTTTGGGTCATCTTGTTGAGGCTCCCTCAATTCTTCTAGCAACATCCCCTGCTCGAAGCTATTGGAAATAAACTAGGCTCGTTCATCACCGTAGAAGAAGACTGAGATACAAGATTGGACCGTAGATGTGCAAAAATCCAAGTCGAATTAGACGTTCAATGATGGCTTATATGAAGGCATCATTCTTGCATGGGAGTACATGGACACAAAATCTTGATTACTGGAAATTTCCTTTTAGATGTTTCTTATGTAGACAGGTTGGCCACCCTGCCATGCATTGCCCACGTCCTAACCTCTCTTGGCCTAAATACAAAAAGGTATGGAAAAATATTGAATCTGGCCAAAAATATCATATTGTCTCTCCTGTCTCTGGGTCTGGCACTTCTGAGGAGATAAAGGTTTTTCCTCAGTAGGTCCTTGTTGACGTGACTATAGCTGAAAAAGGTATGCCTGATTTTTCCCTCCCCCCTCCCTTAAATTCCAAAAATAATCTTCCTCAATGTTTTGAAAATGGAGGTAATTCTTCCTCCTCCCCTGTCGTCTCCATGCCTCTCCTTGTTTCTTCTGGTCCGTCCCCTCCCTTTCCATCTCCTCCATCTCCCCCTTTGGTGGAGTCTCCACGGGTTGTTTCCCTTGCTTATCCCCTTCCCCCTCCCTCTCCATCCTATGTCTCAAAGTTGCATTCTCGCTCCACTCAAAATTCTAACAATGCTGTTAAAGGTGGCCTGGCTATTGATCTGACACATAAAATCATTTTAGGTTGTAAGACCCACTGTTACACAGCATTTTGTCACCGTCCCTACAATCCCTCATCCCGCACATTGGAGGGATATTCTCGTGACCTGTGAGCAGTGACATGACTTGAAACCACTTTCATGGCATCCCCTTGCATAAGGACAAACATTCCTCTGAAGAAAGTTTCCTCTAAAAAACCTTAAAAACAGATCTTTTTGCCTTGGCGCGACTAGCTAGTTCAGCCCTCGCGCCAATGGAGGAAATCCACCATAGAGGGCGCACCAACTGGCGCTTTGTCCCTGTGTCTCACTTGTGCCAAGTTTAATAAGGTATGTTTTTTTAAAATAAATGGCGAAAATTTGATTCCAACAAACTCCTGAACGAGTCATCAAAAGGAGTTGGGTAGTTTGGCTCCGGATCTCCATGTATGGGAGGTGGTTTTCCACCTATCATGGAAGCTTCCTTAGAGATAGGGCCTATCCCATGATTGTAGGGATCCCAACTCCCCTTCCTCCATCTATAAAAGTTTTCCTTCTCCATTAGCAAGCTAGTTGAACTTGTAGGAAGGAAACTATAGCCAGATAGCCTTTGAGAGCCAAGCCGAAGAGAGAGAGCTTTGTCCAGATTCCCGATAGGCTTCATTGAGACGTGCTCCGCTGTCAACCCCGCCAAAGGAAGATTAAGCGTTAGAGCTTTGGGTTGTAATCATTCCTTTGTTATTTTAATGATAAGCGACTTTGATTATGGTTCCATTCATGTGTTTATTTCTTTACGCAATGAATTATATCCTCTATGATTGATGTATGGTTACATGCTTTAGATTTTACGTTGTATGTCGTTGCTTCCTTGCATGTGTGCAGGTGTTCGGATGTGTCGAGCGGAAGGATCACGATCTGCCAAGTGAGGGACGGGAAGCGTCATCCTTTCTTCGACGACCACTGCGTAGGATTTGAGGTAGGCAATTCGTTATTGTTTTTGTCATTTTGTAACTAGGAACCTGCGTCACTGCATGACTTGATTGTTGCTAGACCCGATCTGGGCTAGTAGGGATCGCCTCTATCCGCAGAGGGGATTTACCTCCTCAAAAAAATGGAGACTCTGCTGGGGATGTCCTTGGTGTTAGTCTTTTCTCTTTTGGTTGTTTTTGGCTTTTGATTGATTGATTTGCTCTACTGGTTTGCCTCCTTTGGTGTAAAACCCCTGTTCAGCCCCCAGAAGACCTGATCCAGTCTCTGTTTGCTCTTTTTTCATTTCTTCCCATAGTAAACTCGAGTGGCGCAGTTCATAGCTTGACAGTCGCACCAACTGGCGCTTGTTGCTAGTTAGGCCCCCACGCCAACACTGTTTTGACGCAAGATACAGCCAAACAGTCACGCCAACCCTGTTTGGTGTTAGGGTTTGCCTGTTTTTGAGCCCTTTGAGTTTGATTTCTGGTCCTGGTGTCATTTTTATGAGTGATTGAGTGCCTTGAAATCTTTGTTGACTGTGTTTGATCCTTGTCCTCTGGTTGTTTTCCCTTGACTATCAGTTTTGCATTCTAGCCCTAGGGTTTCTAGGTGCTATAGTGTGCTGAGCCTCCCGTGGGAGTTTTTGGTTCTCGCTTTTCCAGTCAACTTTGTTTTTGCTTCTTTGCATTTGTTTTGTTGCATTCCATTGTATCATTGCGTCAGTTGAGTGATTGTTCTTTTTTTCATTCAAGTTTCACTTTTCCTCATTTCAAGCCTATATTACACGGTTTGTGTGAGTCTTTTTGAGATTCTTCTTCGATTTGAGGGATTTCTTCATCAATTTGGATCTTGATTGTGTGTGTTTGCATTGAGTGAACTTGTTTGTTTCATCTCTCTCACTGTCATCTCTCGAATTGGTTTCTTCATTATTTTTTCATTCGTTTGGTGCATTTGATCTAAAACATTGAAAAATACAAAAACAATTTGTTTGCATTTTGATTAGTTTAGTGAAAATTGAAAGCTTTCCCACATTATTAGTGTTATATAACTCTAAGAGAAAAGTTTTTATTTTCATTAGCTTGCATTAGAGACAGTAATGGATGTTTTGTGATCATTTTGTTGTTATTTAAAAAGCTCTCAACCTTCCCGTAGTTAGCTCTTCAGCGAACAAAGTGATATCTTGTGGCATGTAGTGTGCATTTAGAGGATTTTTGAGATACAACATTCGATAAGGCCTAAAATTGAAACATAATTTAAAGATCAACTATAAAATTTATTCAATTAACCTAAGGCAACATTGAAACATTAAAGGAATATCTAGAGGTCTAGGCTAGTGCCATGTTCCGGCATCGTTAAACCTAGTAGCTATCGTTCGCCATTTGGCTTTAGACAGCACTAGTACGGACTTGTGCTCCCCGTACCGTCGCCTATATAAAGGGAGACCCCACTAGGTTTCTATCCTTTATCCGTAGGAAGCTGAGTCTGCCGCCTTTTAACTGTGATACACCAGACACAACATTCAGGGAGATTACCTGCATGTACTTCAAGTCCTTGGTTGATTTCTCTTTCATTTTTTAACCAAGGTGTATATGGAAGTTCACGGATATCTGGTACACCCATCTGCCTAGATTACCAGAGCAGTCATTTCGATCTTTTCTGACTCATTAAATTTGAAAATATCATCAAGCGCTTGTCCTTTCACGCTTGTTTCCAAATTGAAAGAGATAGAGTCATTTTTTACTCGTTTCTAGACTCTTAAAACATGAAATGGTAAAATTTCCAGTTTCAATGTGGTAAAATTAATCACCTACGATCACACGCCCATTTAGAGATTGATTTTTCGGCCTGTTGTTGGTTGCCTTGTTTTTGCCCGTGTGTCTTTGTTTTGATCTCTTCCTCTTTTTGTTACTATCACAGTGGCGGAACCCTCAGTTTCTTCTACTGGTAGTCCTTACACAGACGATTCATCAGAAGTCTCTCAGTCCTCTATTGAGCATCAATAGCCTATTGTATCCGAGTTTCCCGATGGGGGACCGGTTCTATTTGAGCTTCCCTTTGGTGGACCAGTTAACTTCAATTGGCCCTTGTCCAACGCTTGGTTTGAATTTGGAGTAGGGGAACACTTCCCTCCTCTTACATCAGGATCACCTTTCTTGGCTGCTGTTATACCTCCTAGTCCTCGCCGTCTTTTAGAAGATCTAGTGGCAAGTTCAGATATGGACTCACCTAGTCCTTCTCCTAGTGAGGAAATTCCTACATCTGGTGAATATTACCAGCTTTTTCTTGAAAACATCCCCGAGTCTTCTGTCATGTCTTCACCTGGTCCTTCGCTCCCAGTTGGATATAGGTCTTTAAGTCAGGTCATGGCCGCTGTGGCCTCTATGGGAATATCGACTCCATCCACGAGGCCGGTTATTCCTTCGTTAGGGATGTTGCCATCGACACCTCTCACGGCGTCTCATTTCGTTACCTCAGTACCTGTTAGACCTATTGTCTGTGTGGCTGCGTCTACGCCTGTTGTTACTACTCAGTCGGATAGGACCTAGTTAGTTCCTAAAGACGTTTACATAGCTTATAATATTCCTGAGAATATTTCTCCCGTGTATCGGTTTTCTTTACAACCGTCAAACTCTAAGGTTGGTCAGTCCTCTCAAGATCCCAACCATCCTTACTTTTCCCATTATGGACCGGGTGGTACCCCGATTTACGTATTTCCATATCAATATGATGAGCAGGGAAACCCTCTTCGTTTTCCTGCTCCTAAGACTTATCAGTATATTAACGATTTTCTGTCTGCCCAGGCTGGGAAACCTTCTAACCCACAAGGACAACCCTTTCAGGGACAACCTTCGGCCCAGCCTGGTTATCTATATGACCCGCAAGGCCAACCCTTACAGGGCCAACCTTTGGGCCAGCAGGGATTGTTGTACGGTCCGCAAGAGCAGTCTTACAACCCTCAAGGTAAACCTCTGTAGCCTCACCCTGTGGTCCAACCAAGGCAACCTCAAGGACTCGCAGGGCAACTGGGGTATCAACCCGGACCACTGTACGGTCCTAAGGGGCAAACCCATCCTTCTCAACCGTTGGTGCAACCTCAGCAACCTCAGTTTCCAATTGGTTCGAATGTTGCACAAGTAGGGCCATCTTATGGTCCTGTCACAGGTCAACCTGGTTATCAGGCACAACCTAGCCCTCTCCCGCCATCAGGCCAACCTGCTCAACCGGGGCAGCCTGGTGTCTTCCATCTGCCAGGCCAACCTGTTCAACCAAGACAACCTGTTCAGCCAGGTCAACCTGTTCAACCTAGACAACCTGCACAACCAGTTAACCCTGCTCAGTAGCCGATCTATTCTATGCCAAAACCGAACCCGCCTGTGCGCCCAACTTATCAGGCTCAGCAGGGTCCCACTTACCAGCAGCCCGCTCAACCCCAAGGCGGTTATTGCCTTCAAGGTCAGTCTCGATCGGTTTACAACCCGCCCCAAGGTTCTGGTTATTACCTTAAACAACCAGGCTATAGTTATACTCCGCAGTCAAATCCATACACTGCTCAAACGGGGCCCACATATAATCAGGGTCAGTACCCTAGTTATCAACCCCCGTATCCTGGTTTTCAGAAACTGTATTAGCCCAATTATATGGCTTATACCCCCTATGGTCAGAATCCTCTAGGACAGAACCAATGGGGGCAAGGCTACACTCAACCAGGTTGGAGTATGGGTACAGGTCCTTATCGGGGACCTAGCATGCCTTTTAACCCTCAGTTACCTTTCCTCGCCACGTTGGAATTACCGGATGTATCCAAGTTGACCAATGATCTGATTCTTCACAATCCATATTGGCCTCTGATTCTGACGAAGGTACCTGGTGACTGTCCCAAATTTGAAGGTAAGTCTGGGGAAGACCCCTAAGCGCATGTCATGACCTACCATTTGTGGTGCTCTTCGAACTCTTGGGTGGATGACTCAATTCGTCTACGTCTTTTCCAGCGCACTCTTACCGGTGCTGCTGCTAAATGGTACATAGAACTACCCCGTGGTATTTTTCAAGACTTTAATACTCTAGCTATGGATTTCCTGACACATTTCCAGTTACCGGTTCGTTATGAAGCCGGGACGCATCTCCTGACATCTCTAAAACAGGACAAAGCCACTCATATATCAGATCATATTCATGAGTGGAGACGTCATCGTCGTCTGATCAAGTTTGACATTCCTGATCAGCTTCTAACTCACTGGTTCACTACCTCCTTTGTCAACAAGATTGCACAGGACATTTCTATGGGGGCATGTGTGACCGAGGAACAAGCCATCGCTCGTGCCCAGTACCTCGATCTGGTGTACTCTCAATCTGGCACGTTATATGATATCTTGACTGATGCCCCGCAGCCAGGGACCTCTAAAGCACCAGCTACCCCATCGGTTGACGATGTTATTGGTTCCATTTCTCAGACTTCTCGTAAGTCTCCTAATGGGAAGCAGAAGTCGAATTCTTCCAATAACTTTGCTCCTCCTGCCATTTCAAATTCTAGTAAAACCGCGGAGGTCAATGCCATTCAAGAAAATCCCGCGAACAAGACTTCCAAAGGGAAAAAGAAGGGCAAAGGAAAGTCCAAATTCGATGCCCCGAAACCAGAATCCTCCAAACCATGTGTTGATGATGGTTCGCAACGAAAACCGAAGTACCCTTGCCTGATCTATGACGGAGACCACTACACCAAATATTTTCCCTGATGATCCGAGGTTAGTCAACTTCTTAAAGGATCTAAGGGAAATCCGGCAGTTCTTAAGGAACCTTTTCCATCTCAGCAGACCCAGATGGTTGAGCAGCCTTCACCATCTGCACCGTTTGGGTCCTAAGTTTTTATGATGAATGGTGCTGCACCTGTTTCTATCGCCACTTGTTAGAAGGATTATGCCAGATCACACCAGGTAGCTGGGAAGGAATTCGTTGATGGCCCACCTCCCCCGCCTGCCTCTGGTCCTTTATAAATTGAGAATCCTAGTACTGAACCCATTGTACGTCCACCTTCCAAAGGTGTTCTTCGGAAATCTTCCTATAATCCAAATGCCCGTGCTACTCAACATTACAGCATTGTTGAGGATTTGGCGCAGGAACCCTCCGCCATGTCTGCGTTGGAAGTACTTCAAATTTTCCCATCTTAGCGGAAAGCTCTGTTGTCTGCCATCAGCGGGATTGATCCTGCCGATTCTAGTCTTCTCACCTTCGATCTAGAGAATTTTGTACCCCGACTTCCACATCAAATCACCCTTGTTATACAAGTCGGTATCAACGGCCTCAAAATTCACAGAGCCATTGTGGAGGAAGGTGCCTCTACCTGTGTTATGTCATCTGCTTGCTGGAAAGCCATTGGCTCTCCAGCCCTCAATTCATCTCCCAATGCCCTCGAGGCATTTGATGGTAGGGAATCAAAACCCTTGGGTGTTCTCGCGAGTTTACCGATCACATTACAAGGTAAGATAGTCAACGTTGAAGTGGAAGTTGTTGATGCTAAACTCAACTATAATCTTCTACTTGGTCGCAGCTGGACCCATGCCATGCTATGCATTCCATCCACCCTCTTTCGTCTTTTGAAGTTTCCACACGAGGGCAAGATTATTACTGTCGATCAGTTGTCTTTCTTTACCTCATCCTCCAAGAACAACGTGCCATACGTGGATCAAATTCCTAATCCCTCTGATAGTGTAGGACCTGGTCTTTTCAAGGACCCCGTTCTTATGGGTATTTTTCCCATGCCACCACCGAATACCATTCAAGTCAACATGATCTCCAGGTTAGATGACCCGTGGATCATCCCTTTTCCTGAACAGGTTGCGTCTTTTGGAGAATCGATGCCTCTAACTCCAGTTGAAATCAATTATTGCGAAATGGTTGCTGCATCAGATCCTCCTCCTGATGAAAATTCTCCTTTGAGCATGACTCTGGATGTTTATTCTCAATCCCCTTGGCTCGACGATGCAGATTCACCCAATCCATTGAGAGAAGTCTTTTCGTTTGACGAAGCAATCATTCAGACGATGTCTCTTGAAGATCTGTCGTGGAGCGATGGACATCATCGTTCCTCATTCATGCCCGGCCTGGGGGCAATGTCTAATTTTCTCGAGCGCTTTGCATCTCAGGTTCCCTCTCCACCTCTCCAAATTCCAATATTGACTCATGAGGTGCTTTTGGAAGGAAATTTGAGTAATATCACCCAAACAATGCCCTATCGACATCTCCGTTAAACCAGGGGTCGTCGAGAACATTCACATGGGAGTCACTTGTTCTCCCTAAGAGATTCAAGTATACACTAGCCTTTTCCGCGAATTCTGAGATGTTTTCGCATGGTCTTATGAAGAGATGCCTGGGATATATCCCATATCTTCGTGCACGAAATTCCCACCTACCCTGGTGCGAAGCCTGTGCGCCAACGCCTACGCCTGGTGCATCCTCGAAAAGTCGCTGCTATAAAAGCAGAAGTTGAGAAACTTCTTAAAGTAGGCTTCATATATCCCATCCCCCTGACAAAATGGGTTTCCAATATTGTCCCTGTAGATAAGAAGCAGGGTAAAATCCGAGTCTGTGTTGACTACCGAGACATCAATCGGGCTTGTCCTAAGGACAAATATCCCACTCCCTTTATAGATCAGATCATCGATGATTGTGTGGGGAGTGAGATCTATTCCCTTATGGACGGCTTCTCGGGTTATAATCAAATTAATATTTTACCCGCCGATCAACATAAGACCGCCTTCATCTGTCCGTGGGGCACTTTTTCCTATAAGAAGCTTCCGTTCGGCTTAAAAAACGTTGGGGATACCTTCCAGCGTGCTATGTCCTACGCCTTTCACGACATACGAAATATTTTTCAGCTGTATCTGGATGACCTTCCAGCTCATTCAGCTCGGCATGAAGACCATCCTGAACACCTCTGCCAAATTTTTATCCACTGCAGACGTTACAACATCAGGCTTAATCCTCACAAGAGCGTCTTTTGCGTGGACTCTGGGCTGTTCTTTGGGATTCATTGTCTCTAGAGATGGAATTCTCTTAGACCCTCTCAAGGTCAAGGCTATTGTTAATCTCCCCTCCCCATCCTCATTACATCAACTTCAGAGTATTTAGGGGAAAGAAAATTTATTACGTCCCTTTATCCCAAACTATGCAGAAGTGGCCAAAGGGTTTACGCGACTTCTAGAACAAGATTTTCCCTTCCATTGTGACTTAGATGTCACAATATTTCATAACTTAAGACGTTTCTTGTCGTCCATTAGACACATCCTCCCACTATCATCGCGAATTTTATGATTTCTATTTCATTGCCAGATTCAGAGCAGCCATGAGTGCTATGGTACAGATGATTTGCTGATGGAAATGGAACACGTGGTTTATTATTCCATTTTACCTCTCGAGGACCAAACGCGTTATGTTCACGTCAAGAAGTTGGCGCTTGCCGCGGTCCAGGCCGTTCAGCGGTTTCGCCATTACATCCTGTTGCGCACGATAACCGTGATTTCCGACTGCAACCCCATGACTTACATTTTGTCTCGACAATTGCTGGGGGGCAAGAACTCCAAATGGATTGTGATCCTTTAGGAGTTCGATTTGGAGTCCACCACTGCCAAATCGAAGAAGTCACTGGTTTTTGCTGATCTTATCTGCTCTCTCCCTACCGACTCTGTTCCATCTCAATCCGAGGACCATATTCCGGATGAAACTCTCTTTCTAATCAGTGCTCATGATCCATGGTACGGTGACATCATCGTGTACCTTTAGACATCTAACTTCCGGTTCGAGTTGACAAAGGATGCTCGACGTTGCGTTCGGCATCAATCACAACCATATCGCATTGTCGGAGATACCTTATATTGTGTCGGAGTCAATTCTGTGCTCCGCCGATGTTTGACCTTGGAAGAGGCTGAGAAAGTTTTGAACGACTGTCACAGTGGCGCCTGTGGTAGTCACATGTCCGGTTATGCTACTGCCCAGAAGATTCCGCGTGCGGGTTACTTCTAGCTGTCTATATATAAAGACTGTATTGTTGCAGTAAGGAAATGTCATGTGTGTCAGATATTTCAACGCAAGATGCGTGCGCCACCCCTCCCTTTACATCATGTCATTATCGTAGGCCCTTTTTCCAAATGGGGCATTGATTTTATGACATGTAACCCTCACTCGGTCGGGGGGCATATTTATATCATCGTTGCTATGGACTACTTCACCAAGTGGGCCGAGGCGATGCTTACATTAGCTGCAGACGGTAAGACAGCCACTCAATTCATTTTCAACCATGTAATTATGCGTTTTGGCATTCCTCAAGCCATCGTCACTGATCATGGCACTCATTTTCGGGACTACATGATGGCAGACCTGACATCAAAGCTGGGCTTGCGTCATGACAGCTCGACGCCATACTACCCTCAGGAAAATGGCGAGGTTGAGGCTGT
Organism: Pinus albicaulis; assembly: GCA_034641835.2. Taxonomy (NCBI): domain Eukaryota; kingdom Viridiplantae; phylum Streptophyta; class Pinopsida; order Pinales; family Pinaceae; genus Pinus; species Pinus albicaulis. The sequence continues at coordinate 101,903 of JAXQQM020077387.1, forward strand.
GAACAAGGTCCTTGTCACAATGCTTCAATGAAAAATTGGTATACACAAATCCAACTGGCATCTCCAATTGTTCTCAGCTCTCTGGGCCTACCAAACGTCAGTAAAGAGCGCGATCGGATTCACACCTTTCCAATTGGTGTATGGTCTGGAAGCGAATTTTCCAGTTGAATGTGAGATCCCTTCACTGAAGTTGGCTGTGGAATTACTGCCTGACACTTCTCCGGAGGAAGAACGTCTCCTATACCTGGAACAACTGGATTAAACTCACCGCTTGGCTGCTTTGGTTATCGAGGCACAGTAAAAGCGGGTTAAAGCTCATTTCGATCAAATGGTTTCTCCATGCTCTTTTATCGAAGGGGACCTCGTCCTATTGTATGATCAAGCACATGATAAGCTTGGGGCAGGCAAATTCCAGCCCATGTGGCATGGGCTCTATATCGTTAAACGTGTATTGAAAAATGGGGCCTATGAGCTAATCGATTATGAAGGCAGTCCTTTGGCGCAACCTAGAAATGGGTTGTACCTGAAGAAGTACTACGCTTGAATTATTCTTGTGTGGTGTGTGTACATAGGTGATTTCTTCATTTTTGTGCATGTGTGGTGTGGTGTGCTTTGTAAGCGTCTTTCTGCTGATTGGGTCTTCCTGATTGTGCAGATGTCTATTACTCCTTATGTTAGTTTCGTGGATGGTGCCTCCCGCAGTACTATGAATCTGTCCTCGGTAGCCTGGGTAATCTACAATCCTGTTGGTGAGTTAGTTAATTTACAAGATGTTTGTCTAGGGCCTGCTACAAATAATGTCGCAGAATATAGTGTCGTTTTGGAATTATTGAACGAGGCCGTTAACCTCGGTATTCGTGCATTACTTATATATCTAGACTCACAGCTTGTAGTGTTACAACTCAATGGTCACTATTCAGTTAGGAACCCATCCATTTTAAGACTGTATCTACGTATTCGTTTACTGGAAAGAAATTTTGATTACATCACATATCAGCATATACCCAGACACATGAATGCGCTAACAGATGCAGTAGCTAACATGGTATTAGATAGACATTTACGCAACTTGGAAAAAACATAATCATATGTGAAAAAGATCCATGCAGAAATATATGTATATATATATATAAATATATATAAAGATATGTCGAATGGGGTTCTCCAAAAAGGACATAAAACTCTAAAAGGACATGTCTGTTTTAATAATATCTGGAGACAACATGTCTCTCAAAAATATGCATATGAAAAGCCTAAGCGACTAATCAGCATGGTGCTCATGGTAGCATGTTATTTCCCACACCAATCACCTCAGTAAGCGATGAAGGCGACTAGGAACCCATACGGTGTGCCTCTGATAAGCCATAGGGACATTTGCTAGCTGAGCATAATCAGGAATCCCATGGGCGATTCCCTCCAAGTTCTGAACTAGCTCATTCCCCTCGCCTCCCTCACCCTGAGGGTCATAGGTGAGAGGGGTCCTTCGTGCGATCGGTGACATCCTGGCGGGCCTCTCTGGGCCAAAATTTGCATAAATATAGGATAAAACGTTAGAACATGCATGTATACCCAAAAAAATCATAAAATTCATAAAATTAAAAAGAGTCTTACCCAGCTCATCATCCCAGTCCTCTCGTTCCGGGAGTGGAAGGTCTAGGTCTCTTATAAAGTCAGTACTGACATAGGGCCAGTCCTCTATGACGATCAACTGTCACTGAAGCCATCCGAATAACTCAGGCCGCCATGAAATTTTCTGGCCCCCTCCTGCTCTGGGTTTCAGTGCTGCCCATCGAGCCATCCGTGGCTCTCTCAAAGGTGGATCTGCGACTATCGCCCCCTGGCCCTCGAAAATAGGTAGTCGTTTGAGGATGAACGATACCAAGATAGACCCATACCCAAACTGCTTCAGTTTGGCCTTTTTACACTTAGTCAATTGCCGTTTCATATTCATGGTTACGACTGTAGCCCAATCAAATAATGTCGGGTTCATACACTCTGACGCCAAGAGGACCTGTGTTTTGGTAGCCTCATGCGGCGCCTGCGATCCCATAGCCCGTGTAATGGTATGAAGCACCACTTTGAGTGCTAGATTGAGAATAGTGTGAATGTCCACTTTGCCGCTGCCTAATCCTGTTTGTGCCCCTGAGCACACTCTCTCCATAACTATTGACATATTTTCGCCAGAAGGCCTAGTACCTGTCATGATCGGAACCAGACCTCTGCGAGACAATCCAATGATGAAGTAAACATCGGACACTTCGAGCTCCAACACTTGATCTCGAAGCCTAAACTTCTCCTCATTCTCATCCCAGATACTAATCAAGTATTGCAACAATTCAGGTTGTGCCTTGAGGCATGGTGTTAGGAAGAATTTCTTTAAACTGCAATCTTGGAGAGCATTCATGCATTGCTCGTTCCCCATTGCCATTTCATCCTCTTCACTATGTTCCCTTTATTTCCATTCAATCACCATTGTGGCTTTATACCTGCATCAAAATGGTCATAAACACATCATTAGATCCCTTGGGCATTCAAAAATCCAGTTGATTGGTTCATTTTTTGTAAAAATGGAGCGGAAAATAAGGTTATGCGGTTGGTGCGGATTTTTTACTGACAATCGCGACAGCTAGCACGACCCCTTTGCAAAAAGAACTTGATTGACGCGGGTCCGTGCCTCATACCCGCGCCAACTATGCAAGCCCTAAAATTGAAAATTCTTCCCTCAGGGATCCCAAATCACGATGGAAAACTATGAAAAATGGATTGAAACATAGCTAATGGAAGCGCCTCTTACCTGGAACAGACGGGATTCAGAATGATGCACCGGATCGTCCACAATCATCACCGCAAGATCACAGGGAAATAACTCACTGTTGCTCTCCACAAGAGGTAAAAAGTAAAAGTAAATATGTTTTTACTATTTGGTCATATTTATATCTTTTCAAAATCAAATTAGGTTTTGGAGCTTATTTTTCTAATATTTTATCATATTTTTTCGAAAAATGGGTTTTACGCTTGTTTTTTGTGCAGCGACAGGTTTTCACGCGACTAGGACGACGACACGAGTTGTATTTTATACTTTTTTGGACTCGGTAAAAACACGAAAAAGTCACTACTGGAGTCATCTTTCAGCTCTTTTCTGACTCTCAAAAAATGAAAATATTGCCAAGCTGCTCATCGTTTTGAGCTCATTAAATTGGCTGCGAAACAACATCTACCCAATATACGTTTACCCCTTTTTCGGGCTGGGATAGATTATTTACGGAAAAGGAATACCCTAGCCTATCGCCACTAGGAGGTTTTATCAGACACAGTTTTCTACCTTTTCGGATCTGAGGAACTATCTACGAAAAGGGACTATTGGAGTTTTCTTTTCCGCTGTTTTTTCAAACTCTCTAAACATGAAAAGACGCCGAGTTCTTCCTTTGTCAGACTCGTTAAAACTTGATGACATCGGACTCCATCGTAATGACGATACTCGAGTTCCTCCTTCCTAGGGCTCGTTAAATGTACTAGGTTGGATTTGTCTGAAGGACAAACTTATATCACAAGAATATGCTATCCCCTTCAAGCTTGTTTCCAAAAATAATTGGGGTACTCACTAGAAATGGTGGGGAAAAATGGAACTAGTATCATCGTCGTGTCGGCAGTATGTCGCTCTTGAACATGACACTTGTCTGCATTCGTGTCGGGTTAGGGACATCTCATCTCGTTTTCTGCCTGCCTCCATGGGTTTGGGTAATCCTTTTTGACCACTCATCTGCTCTTTGCCACATCATCATGACCTCAGATCCTTTGATGTCAAATATTGCCAAATCCAGTGGCGTGCTGCCGATATGTTCGAGAGAAGTTGGCCTCTGTAGTTTTCGACCTCCCTCTGATTCTCTACTGATCTTGATTCAAAAACATTATGTTCCTCTGTCTCATGTCAATGATGTGGGAAACATTATGGCCCACCTTTGATCAAGGTCACTTCTTTTCGACTTCAGCTCATTATCCAGGAAGCTGATCTAGAGACTCCCTTCTGGTACCTTGGAGCCTGCATGCCTCAATGCCAGTTCTTCACAGCCTGACGCAAGGTTTTCATTATTGGCCTCGATCGTGATGATTCTCTAGTGTTCGATACATCGCCACCGTTCACATTTCGTAGATTTACTCCATAGCACCTGAGGGCCATCCTCATTATTGGTGGTTCCTCTCACATCTATTAACGGGTTTCATTATTAGCTGGTAATTAGACGATGTTCCTGCATGTTCGACTTCAGCGCATATATTCACATGCTTGAACTTGTACTCTATTCGAGTCGAGATGGAGCGCAAGACCCTAGATTTTGTCTGATGGGATCCAGGCTGTGGATTTTTTGTGGATTATCATGATTGGTTACATGACTCATTTGATTGGATGGCTGCAACCATACCTGAGGCTACTTTTTGATCCGTCTTTGCTGGATGGCTGCGTCCATACCTGGGATCCTGATTATTGTACACTCTATTATGGATGGTTGTGCCCATACCACACATCATGTATTTGAGATATCAATTGTATTTGTCTACGCAGGTTTTCCGACGGTAGTGTTTTTAGTTGGGTGCGTTCTCATAAAGCATTTCACCCCTCCCTCTCTCTCGGGCCTCATGCTTTAGGGGGCATTTTTTACACAACATTTTGTCACCATCCCTGCAATCCCTCATCCCGCACATTGGAGGGCTATTCCCGTGACCTGTGAGCAGTGACATGACCTGAAACCACTTTCATGGCATCCCCTTGCATAAGGAAAAACACTCCTCTGAAGAAAGTTTCCTTTGAAAAACCCTAAAAACAGATCTTTTTGCCTTGGTGCAACTAGCAAGTTCAGCCCTCGCGCCAATGTGGGAAATCCACCATAGAGGACGCGCCAACTGGCGCTCTTTCCCTGTGTCTCACTCGCGCCAAGCTTAATAAGGGATGTTTTTTAAAAATAAATGGTGGAAGTTTTATTCCAACAAACTCCTGAACGAGTCATCAAAAGGAGTTGGGTGGTTTGGCTCCAGATCGCCATGTATGGGAGGTGGTTTTCCACTATCATGGAAGCTTCCTTAGAGATAGGGCCTATCCCATGATTGTAGGGATCCCAACTCCTCTTCCCCCATCTATAAAATCTTGCCTTCTCCCTTAGCAAGCTAGCTGAACTGGTAGGAAGGAAACTATAGCCGAGCAGCCTTTGAGAGGCAAGCCGAAGAGAGAGAGCTTCTTCCATATTCCCGATGGGCTTTGTTGAGACACGCTCCACTGTCAACTCCACCGAAGGAAGATCACAGCATTAGAGCTTTGGGTTGTAATCTTTCCTTTGTTATTTTAATATAAGCGACTTTGATTATGGTTCCATTCATGTGTTTATTTCTTTACTTAATGAATTAAATCCTCTCTGACTGATGTATGGTTACATGCTTTGGATTTTACGTTGTATGTCGTTGTTTCCTTGCATGTGCGGAGTGTTGGTTTATTTTTTATGTCGAAACCAGAAGGATGTGTTATCGTGATTTTCCAAGAGAGGGATGGGAAACGTCATCTTTCCTAACGTCCAACTGCGGTAGGATTCGAGTAAGCAATTCGTTATGATTTTGTCGTTTTGTAACTAGAAACTGCGTCATTGCATGACTTGATTGTTGCTAGACCCGATACGGGCTAGTAGGGATCGCCTACGTCACGCCGGCGGGGATTTACCTCTTTAACACATACATTAGATTGTCCTATACTTCTTATGTTTCAAGTTGTCTATTAATTTTCGTGAATCTGCATTGAACAAAAATGTACACGAGTAGGATCCCATAAGGTCTCAGCGCCTAGTAATTTGAGAATAAGGGCAAGTCCAAAAAGTGGAAGAGCTCATTCATTGAGGATAATGATAAAATTACAATAAAAGGTCTCAGCAACTAGTCATTTGAAGATAAGGGCGAGTCCAAAAGGTGGAAGAGCTCAGTCATTGAGGATAATGATAAAATTACAATAAAAGGTCTCAGCACCTAGTCATTTGAAGATAAGGGCGAGTCCAAAAGGTGGAAGAGCTCAGTCATTGAGGATGATGATAAAATTATAATAAATCTTTCTATATTTTTGTAATTTTCATTTTAAAAATGACAAAAATATTTATCTTTTTTTGGTGCAAATATTCTTTGTGTAAAAAAGGGTCTTAGAGTTTTATAAATAATAGAGGAGTTTCCATCTAAAATGGTAATCATAAATATATTTAATTTAAGATTTAGGTATTTTATAACGGTTTTATTTGGTTTTATAATGGAAACTCTTGTTACTATTGGAAGTAATGCTTCCATGTGTTGTTGTGAGTCTCTAGGTGTGATTCTAGAAGTCGTTATTTCTCTATGTGTGTGAGTTTTCTATGAGTTATAAATCCACCTTCTTCCGATATTATCATCTAGAAGTGGGTGATCTAATTCCTATATATATGTAACTGTTGTGATCAATAAAAGTATTAAGTATGTTTGGTGTTGAGGGTAATCACTATGTGATCTCTCTCAATTTTTATAATAGTTACTCTGTTGTTTTTTGGTATAAGTTTAGGTTAGGGTTAGTCTTAATGTTTAAATAAAGAATGATTTGTTTATTTACAAGATGTTATCCCTGAGATTAATCTTGTATGACAATTTTAACTTTACAAGTATTTCCCACCTTTAATAAAACAGGTAACTTAATGAGAACTAAACCCACACTAACCAATTAATTTGTAAAAATAGTCTTACCTTTATTTACCTTCTAGTAAAAGAGAAAAGAGATACAAGTTGGAAATAATTAATATTATTTGTATATTAATGGAGAAACAGTTACATTGTTGTAACGTAGCTCCTTAAGTTAGGATTAGTTCCTAGGATATAGGAGTTTGTTTACAACTCCATGATTCTTTGTGATGTACTTATAATTGTATCATTCCATTAATGAATGTAGAGTGAGTAATCTCTGTTTGAGTGCAGTCTCTAGGTGCAATACTCACCTGTGAGCTGCAACTTCTATTCAGTTCAGTTTCTATCTTGGTATCAGAGCTCAGAATGGGTGAGATTGATTTGTTTATAGAGAGCCCTAGTGGCTGCAGAGCCTTCGTGTCTACGGTGTACACAGGAGCGTTGTGCTCACGGGAGCTTCGTGCTCTTAGGTCTCGGATGTTTGATTAATCTCTGAGCGGAAGAGGTTCTTAGCGAGTTTTTTACGCTACTTGACATGCCAAAATGCTCAATTGGCGTGGCTGACCCAAGAGCCATACCAGCCGCGAGCGTGTAAAACATGCGATTGGCGCGATTGTGCGAAGCCATACTCCATGAATTTGTGCTGTTGATTCATCTGGCGATTTTTGCCTCGAGCGTCAAATCTCTAGCGTGCAATCTCTATTCTTTGAATAAATTAAAATATCATCAATAAATATCAGCACAAAAATATCCAAGAAGGGGTGAAATATACCGTGCATCAGCCTCATAAATGTTGTTGGTGCATTATTTAGACCAAAGGGTAGTACCACAAAATCGTAATTCTTGTATCTGGTACGGAAAGCAGTCTTTTATATATCCTCATCCTTTATCCGGATCTAGTGATACCCAGACCTTAAGTCTATTTTTGAAAATATTTTGGCCCCCTTTACCTTATCAAATAGGTCATTAATCCGAGGTAAGGGATATTTATTTTTTACTGTCAGTTTATTGAGTTGTCTATAATCCATGCACATTCACATGGTTCCATCCTTCTTCTTTACAAACAACATTGGTGCTCCCCAAGGGGACACACTCGGTCAAATGTACCCTTTGTCCAACAGCTCCTGCAATTGCATTTTTAATTCAGTTAGCTCTGGAATACTCATTCGGTATGGGGTTCTTGAAACTGGTGATGCTCCTAGCATTAACTCAATGGTGAAATTAATATCTCTTCTTGGAGGTAATCTTGGTACATATTTGGGAAATACATCCATGAAGTCTTGTACCTCTGGTATGTTCTCCATCATAGGAGTCTTCTCCTTGGAATTGGCATAACCCACTTGGATGACATAAATCTGACATCCTTTCCTCATACATTTATTCATTTGGGACGTTGTAATAGGACACAACTGTAGTGGTTTCTTCATTCCCTGAATCTCTTTGTGCGTTCCATCTTGCATCCTATAATATATAATATATTCTTTAAAATCCACCAATTTCCAAATTTTCTCCACCCAATCCATTTCCAACAGTACATCATAGGACCCTAATGGTAGTATGTTTAGGTCCACGTTTAACAGTTGGTTTCCAATTTCCAATGTACAGTTTGGAATTTTGGCACTTGCCTTTATTTTTGCACCTGTGGCTAGCTGTAACAGCCAAGGATTTTTGAATTTCTGACTTTTTAATTTACATATTTTTACTATTTTTGGGTTTACATAACTTAAACTTGCACCTAGGTCAACCAAAATAGAAACATGCTACGATAGAAGCTTACCTTCCAACTCTATCATCATTGGTTGATAATATGCGTGACAATCTTTCAATGATGTGTTGATTCTGGGTATATTTCGAGCTACATCTCCCACTGTAGAAGCTTCTTGCATATTAGCAACTGTTTCACTTCTACCTCACTGATCAGGAGATCAAGTCTCTTGTAGAAAAATGCTTAAAAATGAAGTTGCTCAGAATTGGTCCAAACTAGATCGACTGGAAAGAGCTTGGAAAAACGATCCCGTAGACGTGAATGGCACTGAAAACCGACGACGTATGAGGAAGATATTCAGCTTTGAATTTTTCCAATTTAAGTTTTTTTGATTTTTTTTGATTTTGGGGTATTGAAGCATTCTGGAGCTGTTGGGACAGGTTGCAGAGCCATCAGGGCGCTCTATTAGTGATTTTACCAACGATTTTGGTTGTGGAGCCACCAGGGCCTAATGAAAGATCAGTTGTGTTGGACTATACTCATCCATTGGAGGTGAATGAATAGTCGATTTATACTGATTTCAGTCCTCTGTTTCTGAATTTGCAGCTAATTTTTCCTTTTGAGGCTTTCTACACAGTGTAATTCTTAATTTGAGCATTATTGAAAGAGGGAAAAGCCTAATTAGAGGCTTTTGGACCCAGCAGAGGTAGCCCAAGAGAGGGGTGAACTGCTTAAACAAATGCTTACTGTTATGTTGTGCATTTTTGTTGTTATATTTCAGATTTTGCTTCATTAAACGATGACGCTTTTCCACTTGTTACACCAATGATTTATCAGGTGCTTCTAACTCTGCAATTCCTTCAAACATTACTTCCTTTGCAGAATACTTGAACTTGCTTATTCACACATAAAATTTTGATTAATGAATACTTTGCACATAAAAAAATACTTTCATTGATCGGATCTATTTCAGTGTTTACATTATATTTCTTTAGGCAGAGCCAGTTTGTGGGCCAGAAGCTTCTGGTTTCATCCTTTCTAGTAAAGGTGAAATAACCAGTAAAAGCCCCCTACTATCAATCTCTATATAAGAAATACTTTGTTCTCACAATTTCAGATCAGATTGGTATCAGAGCTCTAGGTTTTGCTTAAGAGTTTGTGAAATTTGTGCAAGAATATTGTGTTATTCTGCAAAATTTGATGCTTACTAGGCTGAAATTGAAAAGAGGGGAAGGTCAATTGGTTAGAGAACAAGATAATCCTCAACCAAGGAGGGATAGGGTGCCATTATCTCCACCTTCCATTTCATCCTCATTAGCCTTAGAATCAGCCGCAAACATGTCTTCGAGAGAAGGAGAAGTACATGACGAAATGGATCCCAAGGAAGAAGAAAGAGTCTTTAGAAAAGATTTCTTGGACATGACTGAGATGGTTAGGATCCTCTATCAGGAGAGAAATGATAGGATTGCTGGAGAAGGGTCTAGAAACCAAAAAGAAGAAGGAGATTCTTCAGGAGGGAAGAAAGACAATGATAAGTCTAAGAAAGGGAATGGAGGAAATGGTGATCCACCATCTCCATCGTCATCCTCTTCCTCCACATCATCCTCTTCAACTTCTGTTAATCAGTCACACAAAACAAAAACATCTTTTAAAAATCCTTTGTTAAAGCTTGATGTGAAGTTTGAGTTGCCGATGTTTAATGGTGATGTGAATGCAGAAAAATTGGATAACTGGATTAGACAGCTGGAAGTCTATCTAAGAATTCAGAATTTGCATGATGATGACACAAAAATCCAATTAGCCTCTTTGAGAATGGATGGAGCAACTTTGGTTTGGTGGGAAGCCAAGACCAAGGAGGAAATTAAAAAGCATGGTAAGATAACTCTAACTTGGAATGAGTTTATTACAGCTATTAAGAAACAGTTTTATCCTCTTGCTCATATTCAAAAAGCAATCATGAATTGGAAAAATTTTAGGCAACTTAAGGGTCAAAATGTGCAAGATTATACCCAAGAGTTTAGAAGGAGAGCACTTCTACTTGGAGTAAACTTACAAAGTCAAGACACCCTGTTGAAATACATAGGAGGTTTGCACAGTTACCTTAAACATACTATCCTAATGTTCAATCCTACCAGCTTAGATGAAGTCTGTGTGCAGGCTACACATTTAGAAGCTAGAGGAAAGAATACTTTTGATGAGGGTAGAAACAAGACTTTCAAAGGAAAAAACAAAGAGAAAAACAAAGGAAAAGGCAAGAAAAATGCATCTATCAAACAAGAGGGTGAAAAGGTCATTTGTAAACATTGTTCAAAGAGTGGCCATGAAGAGAAAAAATGTTGGAAACTTCATCCTGAAAAAAGAAACCAGTTTAACAAAAACAAGGGAAAGAAGAAACATGCAGCTACTACAACTACACCACAAGATTTAGGTGATGATTCAGGTGACGAAACAAAAATTGCAGCCATGGGTTTGAAAAGTTTGAAAGGGAAGGAAATTGAAACTCAAGCAAGTGCTAGTTCTTCAAACTGTCATACAAAAGCTCCTAATGAGGAAGAAAGAATTGAATTGTTCCATGTGAGGGTAGTTTCAAAACATACCAAAATAGACATACTGTTTGACAGTGGGTCACAAGCTAACCTCATATCTGAAGACTTGGTCAAGCAGCTTAAACTTGAGACCATTCCACATCCGAAGCCTTATCCACTTGGGTGGATATGCAAGGATGCCAAGTTGCAAGTCTCAAGGAAGTGCATATTGCGCTTTGCAATAACTGCACACTTTATTGACACAGTTGAACTTGATGTGGTGCCGCTTGATATATCTGGTATTGTTTTGGGAAGTCCTTACTTATTTGACAGGAAAGCGATCTTCTATCACCATGAAAACAAATATCATCTTTTCAAAGATGGCAAGGAGTTTATTGTCAGAGCTCATCGCAAGAAGACAAATGTAGCAATGGTAAATGCAGGACAGGTAAAAAGGCTAGTCAATTCAAGCAAGAGTTTTGTACTTCTTATGGTCAAGCAAAAGGTTGATGTGAATCATGAGTCATTTGAAAATTGTGATGCAAAGCTTAAATCTGATTTATATGATATAGTTGATGCACATCATGAGATGTTTCAGGAGCCAACAGGTTTGCCTCCTAAAAGGGAGATTCAGCATGAAATCCATTTACATCCAGATTGTCCTCTTCCTAACATAGGCATGTATCGCATGTCTATTATGGAGAATGCTGAAATAAAGAAGCAGATTAAAGAGTTGTTGGACAAGGGTTTCATAAGGCCAAGCACTTCGCCATGTGGGTCACCGATAGTGTTGATTCCGAAGAAATATGGAACTTGGCGTATGTGTGTTGACTTCAGAGCTTTGAACAAGATAACGGTAAAGAATCATTACCCACTTCCAAGAATAGATGATTTGTTAGATCAGCTGAAAGATGCAAGATATTTCACTAAGTTAGACTTAAGAAGTGGTTATCATCAAGTAAGAATTGAAGAAAGCGACATTTGGAAGACAACTTTCAAAACCAAACAAGGACTCTTTGAGTGGCTTGTGATGCCGTTTGGTTTATGCAATGCACCTGCAACTTTCATGCGGGTAATGGATGATGTCTTACGTCCTTTTCTTGATGATTTTGTTATTTTCTACTTAGATGACATCTTGATTTTCAGCAAGACAAGAGAAGATCATGTCATGCATGTCAGTAAAGTACTTGATGTTTTGAAGAAAAATCAGTTATTTATTAAGATGTCAAAGTGTGAATTTGGAAAGACTTCTTTGGTTTATTTGGGACACATAGTAGGTGGAGGCGCTTTGAGAATTGATCCTTCCAAAGTAGAAGCTATTGTGAATTGGCCTACTCCCAAGTCCATTACAGAGGTAAGAAATTTTTTGGGTGCAGCTCAGTATTGGAGAAAGTTTATTGCTAACTTTTCTGCCATAGCAGCTCCTATGCATGCAGTGACAAGTGTGAAGCGTGCTTTCCAATGGGGAAGTAAGCAAAAAAAAGCTTTCAAATCTTTGAAAGAAAAGATCAGTTTAGCTTCGGTTCTTGCATTACCAGATTTGAGACAGCCATTTGAGATTCAGACAGATGCTAGTGATTATGCCATGGGTGCAGTTCTCTTACAACATGGTAAGCCTATCGCTTTTCATTCTGAGACATTTAATGGTGCTATTGTGAATTATCCTACATATGATAAGGAGTTGTATGCGTTGGTACAAAGTGTCAAAAAGTGGAAGCACTATTTGATGGGAAAAGAAACAATTGTGCATACCGACCATCAACCTTTACAGTATTTGCAGTCGCAAAGTAAATTGCAGCAGTCACGACATTTCAGATGGATGGGTTTCCTACAACAATTTCACTTGGTAATAAGGTACAAGAAAGGTATTAAAAATAAAGTTGATGATATGCTTTCAAGGCCTATTATTAGTGCTAGTATTTTTCTTAAGAATGATTCTATTGTGCATGAAAGCTACATAGAACAGTATGCATCAGATGAAGATTTTAAAGAGGTGTATGCTAACTTGAGTAAAGGGAATCATGTTGAGGAGAATGATTATCATTTGCATAATAATTTGTTGTTTCACTTGGGAAAGTTATGTATACCACAGGGAGAGAGATTAAGCATGATGAGAGAAGCTCATTCTTCTCTTATTGTTGGTCATTTCGGTGTAAGCAAAACGGTGGCACATCTGCAGAGGTATTGTTATTGGCCTCGCATGGTAGATAGTGTTACACGTTTCATTAGAGGTTGTTCATTATGTGCTACAAGCAAGCCTAGCAATAGGAAGCTTGGATTGTATATGCCATTTCCGGTACCTTCTAGACCATGGGAAAGTGTTTCTATGGATTTTGTTGGGGGATTACCATTATCTAGAAAGCAGCATGATTATCTTTTTGTAGTAGTTGATCGTTTCAGCAAGATGTGTATTCTTATGCCATGTAAGAAAACTATAACTGCTGAACAAACTACTGATTTATATTTTCAACATGTATGGGTTCATTATGGCTTGCCTACTTCTATTGTTAGTGACAGGGATTCCAAATTTGTTGGGAATTTTTGGTCCAATCTATGGAAGATGATGGACACCAAGTTGAAGAAGAGTACTTCTTTCCATCGGCAAACAGATGGCCAAACAGAGGTAGTGAACAGAACCATTGTGCATCTTTTGAGAGGGTATTGTAGCAAGCATACCAAGCTTTGGGATGAGCATTTGCATTACATTCAACATGCTTACAACTGGGCCAAGCACTCTTCTACAAATACTTCGCCATTTGAAGCTTGTTTTGGATATTTGCCTAAGTCACCATTAGACTTCATTCTTGAGAAGGATATTGCCATTGATGGGCATAGTGACATTGACAAATCTCGCATGTTCATTGAAAGAATTCAGCTCATTCATCAGCAAGTTCAAGAACAACTTGAAAAGAGTCAAGGCAAGTACAAAGAAAGACATGACAAACATAGAATTGATCACAAGTTTCAGGAAGGAGATGAGGTATGGTTGCATATAAGTAAGGATAGAATGCAAGGAGAAAGTAAAAAGCTGAAGCCTATTCGTTATGGTTCATTCAAAATCCTTAAACAAGTTAGAAATAATGCTTTTCAATTAGATTTGCCTTCATACATGCAAATGTATTCCGTTGTTAATGTGGAGAATTTACGTTTGTATGAACCTCCTCTTATTGATGATTCTGAAAATCAGGTTCAGCTACCATCCATAGAAGATTTCTCGCCAGATTTTTTGGATGAGTTGAAAGAAGATGCCATCCTTGACAGAAGGACACGCACTTCAAGAAGGGGAGATGTTGATTATCTAAGAGTTTGTTTAAAAGGCAATAAACCAAGCAAAGCAAAGTGGATGGAGTTGGAACAGGTGAGGAGGCTGTATCCTAACCTTCTTAATAGGTAATTGAAAGCTTTTGAGGGTCCAAAAGCTTCCCATTTGGGAGGTGTGATCAGGAGATCAAGTCTCTTGTAGAAAAATGCTCAAAAATGAAGTTGCTCAGAATTGATCTGAACCAGATCGACTGGAAAGAGCTCGGAAAATGATCCTGTAGACACGAACGACACTGAAAACCGACACCGTATGAGGAAGATATTCAACTTTGAAGTTTTCCAATTTCAGTTAATTTTTTTTTTTTTTTGATTTTGGGGTATTGAAGCATTCTGGAGCTGTTGGGACAGGTTGCAGAGCCATCAGGGTGCTCTATCAGTGATTTTACCAGCGATTTTGGTTATGGAGCCACCAGGGCCTAATGAAAGATCAGTTGTGTTGGACTATACTCATCCATTGGAGGTGAATGAATAGTCGATTTATACTGATTTCAGTCCTCTGTTTCTGAATTTGCAGCTAATTTTTCCTTTTGAGGCTTTATACACAGTGTAATTCTTAATTTGAGCATTAATGAAAGAGGGAAAAGCCTAATTAGAGGCTTTTGGACCCAGCAGAGGTAGCCCAAGAGAGGGGTGAACTGCTTAAACAAATGCTTACTGTTATGCTGTGCATTTTTGCTGTTATATTTCAGATTTTTCTTCATTAAACAATAACTTTTCATAAGTACACTTTTCCCAATCAGACTTATACAGTGAACACAACTCATTAGTTTCACTTCAAACCACATTACTTCCTTTGCAGAATACTTGAACTTGCTTATTCACACATAAAATTTTGATTAATGAATACTTTGCACATAAACAAATACTTTCATTGATCAGATCTATTTCAGTGTTTACATTATATTTCTTTAGGAAGAGCCAGTTTGTGGGCCAGAAGCTTCTGGTTTCATCCTTTCTATTAAAGGTGAAATAACCAGTAAAATCCCCCTACTGTTAATCTCTATATAAGAAATAATTTGTTCTCACAATTTCAGATCACTCACTGTGGGAAATTTTTGTAGTAATAAGCCTCGCTGCACCCCCAACACTATAGAGGTGGTTTTGGGGCTTGTCCTTGCTCAGGTTTGCTGGAAGCCTATGTAGGCCTCTCTTCAGTAGGCCATTAAGTTCTTTGGTGGTTTATTCCAAACTTTTTGCTTACTGCATTCCGTGAAAAATACTTAAAGTTGTTATTTATAGCAGTTTTGAAATTTGAATTTATTTTCTCTCCTTTTCTTGGCTGCCAACTTTTGCCCAATTCTCCTTTTGCCTTAGACTACTGATAGCACATTCTTGTCTTCTTAATTACATCATCCATGGTCCTTGGATTCATGAATTCAATTCGTTCCTTCATGTGGGTTGGAAAACTACTTAAGAACAGTTGAACCTTAGCCTTTTCATCCCTTAGATAAGGAACGTATCTTAATAGGGAAGTGAACTTGGTTATGTACTCATTCGTGACTCATCCATTGTATTTGACCGAACTTCAAATCATGGAATTCTCTGGATTTTGCATCATAGAAACATTTTGTTAAGTAATTTTCTTTAAAATATTGTTGGAACGAGTCCCATGTCACATATTAATCTTCAATGCTACGAACGTTCTCTACTTCCTCCCACCACAAGGTGGCCTTTTCTCTCAACTAGTAGATGGCCAATTTGGCTTTAAGGTTGCTGTTGTACTCGTAGTCTTTGAAGTACTTGTTCATATTAATATGCCAGGATTTTGCCACCCCTTCAGCTTCTCCATCAAACTTAGGTGGTTTTATCTTCTGGAACTCACCTTGTAGTTCCACATTTTGTTTCTTAATTTCCTGTTGATCTGACACATTACTAGACTCAGCCTCATTGTAGTTTATGTTCTTGTTTCTTCGTTGTGAATGGATTCTGTGCATTTTGTCAGTGGTTTGGTCTTTGGCTTGTCATTCGTTTTCTTCTTGCATGTCCCTATCGAGACTGGGTTGTAACACCCTCTGATTATATTTGTCAGAAAGGCTCTTAAGTATCCTTTCCTACTCTTGCATCAGGTGTTTGTTGTCACTTCTTACTCAGACCATTTCTTCCTGCAATTTCTGCATAGTATTTAGCAGTATATTGGTCTGGTGTTGTTGCTCCTCTAGTAGTCTACTGGTCTGCTGGTGCTGATCCACACTCAGCTGAATCCACATTTCATGATTCATTTCCGGTTGGGGTTGGGGTGTAGATTCCCTAATATTCCGAGGTGTTTTTTGTGTAGCTCCCCTTTTCATATTGTCTTCTGCAATATTATTTATTTTCTGTGCATCAGTATACACACAGTTTATCATGTTAGGTGACCCCTAGGGTCCCAGTGTATGTATATATATATATATATATATATATATATATATATATATATATATATATATATATATATATATATATATATATATATATATATATATATGTATATATATATATATATATGAACGCTACTCTGATACCACTTGTAACATTCATCACAAAAAAAAAGTTAATTTTAACTTTGTTTACTCTACCTTTCGATTTTCACCAGGCATATATATATATATATATAACTTGCTAGAACTATGGTCCGTCACACATAAGCATATCTATTTCAATTTAATTTCTTAATACACATTTATATTCTACACCATAAAACTATGGGTAAGCAATGTTATACAAAGGTTTCGGTTTTAATACTACCCAAAGGATCTAGAGTGATCTCGTTTGGATAGTTGTGTACTTAAGATGTGTACCCAATCATTTATGGCTTCTGGGACAGGTTATAATGGCAATCACATTTCCTAGTTTAATCATACACCTGTGATCATCGATAATCTATTCCATCCTTTACTCCGACAGCTATTTCCCTTCAAGGTTTGTACCCCCACTGCATGAGGCCACCTGCCTGCTCATCCTTCGTTCGATCTGGAAACTTGGGATCTACGGTGGAGGGTTTAGTGGAAAATACTAGGGTATTGCCTTCGCAACCCTAACTCTTTTTCCCTCATTCGTTTTTGTTTCTCTGCTGAGAGCCTTGTCTACAACTCCGCGGTGACATGGAGGTTTAGTCGGGTAAACGCCCTGCTTCCGTCCGAAATAGTCCCTTCTTCCATTATTTGGTAAGCGACACTTCGTCATTTTGTCCTTGTCTTGTTGTTTTCTTCCCAATCCTGGTATGTTTTCGCATTGGGTTTACTATCTATGTTTATACTACTTCTTCGTTTTGTATACATTATTCTTACAATGAGAACTGGTAATTTTTGTAGAGGTTCGGAGCTGTAGCCAACGCCAAGGCACTCCAACTACTTTCTGGGTAGTTTCTCCTCCGTCGCTACAGGTATACGATGTATTGGTTTCAGTTTTCATTAAACTCGTTTAGCACACACTGAGCCTATGTCTTGCATCATCTCAGAACGAGTTTAACCTCATTTCCTTCACCTTGTTTCTCACAGTTGTTTTGATCCAAGCTTGCGGATGAGATCTTCGTCAGGTTTGAAATCTGGTCCATACTTTGTTTGCTTATTTTCATAATTGTGCTCCACTTCTGTTAAAGGCTAACTCATTCTTTTGGTTTATTTTATTTGGTGCAGGTATTCTTCCTAACCCCAAAGGTCGAGGTTACTCAACACATTCTTATTCGATGCCCTCTGCGCCTTTCAACAAGGCTTCCTGATACCCTCTCTTTACTCCTTTCAGGTATTTCGTTCCTTGCTTCTACTTTGGTGGTCAAGAGCTCAGGCTAAGCCTAACCGTGCTTGCCAAGTCTCGACTTAGGCATCATGGCCATCGAGCCTTCTGTCTTGTTACACTTTGAACAAGTTTCTGCCTATTCGGCTTTCTAGCAAACATTGGTCATTTAAATGCATAGTTTAATTGAGCTCCAACTCGAATCTCTGTTAAGAATTTGTCCTCTATGTACAGAGAGACTTGATTTAAGTTTTTTATGGGACTCCCATGTCGATTTACCATTCTCTACATTTGTATAAATTTTGGGTTTTCTTCTCGCATGCTTTATCACATAGCTCGAGTTACAATTTTCCCCTTTTTGGTCTCATGTTCACCCTACGGGGTTTAGCAGTGTTTTTATTTGATTTTAATGAATCTGAAGAGTTATTGATATGATGGCTTTATTCAATAATTTTTATTGTATAAATATATAGATTACATTTGTGCCTTTTGTGTTGCGCAATAAAATATCGTTCTCTGCTGTAAACTATATTCATTGTATTTTACTTGTTTTAATGCAATCTATCTTTCTGATGTAATAATATTTCCTATGATTTACTATGCATGCTATTCTCGGAATTTTCTTGTTAAGCATATTGTAAAAATGAATTTTGGTTTGCAAAAGATTTCTTCATTCATCTTCAAGGAACAATAGATTCTGTATTTTTCTTTACAGTTTTAGAATGATGTCTGGCCCATCTTAGCTTATGTCAGTGTATAGCCTAGATATGGAGGAACGATCAGTTATGGGGTCTAGGGTTTCCACCCTGGACACTCAACTAACAGTACACTCTCAGTTATAATTTTGGTTTTTAAAAAGTAAATCTTTCTCCAAACTAATAGTTCAAAACTTGTTATTTCAATCTTTTCTCGCATTTTCTCACAGTTTAGAATTTATCTACAACATATTTTTCAATATGATTCTGCATATTCATACACATGGGAGAGTTCAAGAATAAGCCAAATTTTCCAAATGTTATACACACATACGTCTAATACAAGATGAAAATAGTTTACAATCATTATTTCTTGACTGCAAAAACACATTTCCAAATCTTAAAACAACTTGGTCTAAATCTTTCATGTTTTTAAAGTTGTCTCTTTATTACATCTGCAATAAATAAATCTATTTAGTTATCTCGTTTTGGACTTTGTTGATGATGTCCTCCCAACCTTAAGAGAGACAATTACGTCCTCTTCTTACCCCGTGCTCAACACCTGAGAAGTATAGGTTGATAGGATTTTCTAGAGAGACCTCAGGACCCCAAGTCCAGTCTATGTCCAGAAATCTGCAAGAACGCTGAGTGTTTCCACTAGTCTCTACCAACTCAGGAAATTTTTCACTCTCTTACCTTTTTCCTTAGTTACTGAACAACACCCCTTTTCATCACTGGGATGTACCTTTATCCTTAGAGGAAAAGGTAATTGTCCAAAGCTGTTCATCCACTTCTCAATTCTTGGAATACTTTTACCATAACTATTTTTACTTTTATGGAACCACTTTTCCATAACTAATTTTATTTCCAACAGAAAAAATTAATCCATGTTCATCAAATAATCTTTCTCAAAGAAAATAAAATGTTTTAGTTTTTGTTGAACACCTAATCCTCTATGGGTAGATGTGGAAGGCGAAGAGTCACAAAGGATTCCAAGTGACCTTGGAAGATGAATCCAAGAGTCACACCATTGTATTATAAATGTACATATATGGTGAATAATATGAGTATCTCATGCTTATCTTTCTATGTGTGTGTTTAGTTTCTTCATACACCATGTGTGTGTTTAACAATTTTTTCAAAACAAATAAAATGACATAACAACTAGTTAACACTTAAGCCAGTTGTCACAACTTCCCCCCTGGAAGTAAATGCCTTCTCGGTGTTTCACTCCAACTCAGCAAATTATTCTGGATAAGCCTCACGAACAAATCCTTTGTTTTCCCAGGTAGCCTCATCCGAGTTGAAGTGCTTCCACTGATCTTTAACCTGGGTGATGGCTCACCTCCGGAGCATGATTTATCTCTGGTCGAGTATACGCTGAGGTTCGACCATAAATTTTCCGTCTGGCTCTACTTGCAATCATTAAAATCTAATTAAATTCTCATAAAAAATTATACTTCAAGTTAGGATTTTCTAATCTTATCCTACCTGAATTCTTTGCTAGTGGATTACATGCTTCGGATCATGCACGTATCGCTTTAGTAAAGATACATGTAACACATTGTGCACCTGAATATGGTTGGGTAAAGCCAATCGGTATGCCACAGGCCCCACCCTTTCCAATACCAAGAAAGGTCCACAGAACCTGGGAGCTAACTTGGCATAATAGGCCCACCTTAGCGTGCCCTTCTTTGGTTTAGTCCTTACATACACATGATCGCCCACTTCAAATTCTCAATAAGTCCTCTTCTTATCCGCATATACCTTCTGCCGATCTTGAGCAGCTCTTAGATTTTATCTGATCTTTCTTACCTTCGATTCCATCTTAGCTAGCATTTCTGGTCCAAGAATCAACTTAGTCTCAAGTTTGCTCCAATTGATGGGTGTGTGACATTGTCGTCTATATAAAGCTTCGAAGGGACTCATCTTCAGAGACTCCTGATAACCATTGTTGTAGGAAAATTCTACCAAGTGTAAATATTCTTCCCCTTTTTTTGGTTGTTGCATCGCGTACATGTGCAACATATCCTCCAAGACTTGGTTTACCCGCTCGGTTTTTCCGTCCATTTGGGGATGATAAGTGGTGCTAAAATTTATTTGGGTCCCCAGAATTGTGAATAAGGTCTTCCAAAATGATGAAGTAAACTTCACATATCTGTCTAATATGACAGTCTTTTGTATGCCATGCATCCTAAAGATCTATCTCATAAAGATATATTCTATATGTACAGTTTTGTAAGTAGACTGTGCTGGTATAACATGTGCTTCCTTGCTCAGTCTATCAACAACCACCATAATGGAGTCATTGTGCCTTTTTTATTGTGGTAAACCAGTAATGAAGTCTAGAGATATGACCTCCCATTTCCATTCAGGTACTAGTATGGGCTGCAACAATCCAGCTGGATGTTGATGCTCCACCTTAACCTATTGACACTCCAAACATTTGTTTAAATATTCTGCAATGCTTTTCCACATACCAGGCCAGAAATAATTTTTTCTAATTGCGGTCAACATTTTCTGGTATCATGGGTGTCCTGAATAATTTCTATGGTGATATTCATTCATGATCAGCTCCTTCCAATCCATTCGATTTGGAATATATATCTTTTCATTAAATGTTAGCAACTTATCTTTACTAACTCCGTAGTCAAAATGTTTTTCTTTCTTTTTGGCCTCCTCCATTTGTTGCTATAAAAATTGGTATTCAGGATCCTTCTGGGCTTCCTCTTTTACTTGATCTAGAAATTTACATTCAAGCTAGTTATAGCAAAGTTCATAAACACAATGAATCTTTTTTCTTAACGCGTCTGCCACACGGTTTTCCTTACATTTTACATGTTGAATATCAATGTCGAATTCACTTAGGAAAGCATTTCATCTTGCTGACGAGAGTTTAGATCAGCTTGCTTAAAGTAGCTGGTTAGGCTAATGTGGTCAGTCTTTAACACAAACCTATTTCCCAACAAGTAGTGCCTCCACACCCGGAGTGCATGCACTACCACTGTCAGTTCCAAGTCATAGGCTAAATATCTTTGTTCATGCTCTTTTAACTTTCTAGATTCATAGGCAACCACTTTTACTTCTTGCGATAAAATTGCCCCAACTCCTTCTTTACACATCCGTTTAAGTCTATTTTTGAAAAATACTATGGCCCCCTTCACCTGATCAAACATAAACAATTCGAGGTAAGGGATATTTATTTTTTATGTCAGCTTTATCGAGTTGTCTATAATCCATGCAATTATCGCATTGTTCCATCTTTATTTTTTTACAAATAACATCGGTGTTCCCAAGGGGACACTGGGCTCTAATGTACTCCTTATCCAACAGCTCCCCAATTGAATTTTAATCTGGGCCATTTTGGAATACTCTGCTTCTAAGAGGAAGGCCTTTGTAACCTGTGGATGCTCCTGGCATTAACTCAATGGTGAAATCAATATCTCTTGTTTGAGGTAATCCTGGTACATCTTCGGGAAATAAATCCATGAAGTCTTGTACCACTAGTATGTTATCCATCATAGGAGTTTTGTCCTTGGATTTGGCATAACCCACTTGGATGACATAAATATGACATCCTTTCCTCATACATTTATTCATTTGGGATGTTGTAATAGGATGCAGCTGTAGTGGTTTCTTGATTCCCTGAATCTCTTTGCGAGTTCCATCTTGCATCTTATAATATATAATATTTTCTTTACAATCCATCAATGTCCAATGTTTCTCCAGCCAATCCATGCCCAGCAGTACATCATAGGACCCTAATGGCAGTATGTTCAGGTCCACGTTTAATTGTTGGTTTCCAATTTCCAATGTACAGTTTGGAATTTTGGAACTTACCTTTATTTTTGCACCCGTGGCTAGCTGTACCAACCAAGGATTTTTGAATCTATGACTTTGTAATTTACATATTTCTACTATTTTGGGGTTTACATAACTTAAAATTGCACCTGGGTCAACCAAAATAGAAACAATCTGCGAGATTATCTTACGTTCCAACTCTATCATCGTTGGTTGATAATATGCATAATGATCTTCCAATGTTGCGTTGATTTTGGGTATATTTCGAGCTACATATCTCACTGTAAAAGCTTCTTGCATATTAGCAATTGTTTCACTTCTCCCTCGCTATGGGAAATTTTTGTAGTAATGAGCCTCGCCACACCCCCAACACTACAGAAGTGGTTTTGGGGCTTGTCCTTGCTCAAGTTTGTTGGAAGCCTCTGTAGGCTTCTCTTTAGTAGGCCATCAGGTTCTTTGGTGGTTTCTTCCAAGCTATTTGCTCACTAAATTTCGTGAAGAATTCTTAAAGTTGCTATTTCTAGCACTTTTGAAATTTGAACTGATTTTATCTCCTTTTCTTGGCTGCCAACTTTTGCCCAGTTCTCCTTTTGCCTTGGACTGATTATAGCACATTCTTGCCTTCTAAATTTCTTCATCCATGGTCCTTGGATTCACGAATTCAATTCGTTCCTTCATGTGGGTTGGAAAACTAATTAAGAACCATTGAACCTTAGCCTTTTCATCCCTTAGATAAGGAACGTATCTTAATAGGGAAGTGAATTTGGTTATGTACTCATCCATTGTCATTTGAATCAACTTAAAATCATGGAATTCTCTGGATTTTTCATCATAGAAATGTTATCTTAAGTATTTGTCTTTAAAATATCATTGGAACGAATCCCATGTCACATCTTGATCTTCAATGTTGCGAACATTCTTTACTTCCTCCCACCACAGGGTGCCCTTTTCTCTCAACTGGTAGATGGCCAATTTGGCTTTAAGGTTGTTGTTGCACTCGTAGACTTGGAAGTACTTGTTCATATTAATCAGCTAGGCTTCTGCCAACTCTTTAGCTTCTCCATCAAACGTAGGTGGTTTTATCTTCTAGAACTCACCTTGTAGTTCCACCTTTTGTTTCTTAATTTCCTCCTAATCCGACACATTACCAGACTCAGCCTCATTGTAGTTTATGTTCTTATTGCTTCGCTGTGAATGGCTTCTATCCATTCTGTCAGTAGTTTGGTCCTTGGCTTGCCGTTCATTTTCTTCTTGCATGTCCCTATCGGGACTCGGTTGTAACACCACCTGATTCTGTTTGTCAGAAAGGCTCTTAAGTATCCTTTCCTGCTCTTGCATCAGGCATTCGTTGTCACTTATCACTCAGACCATTTCTTCCTGCAATTTCTGCATTTTACTTAGTAGTATGTTGGTCTGGTGTTGTTGCTCCTCCAGCAATGTACTAGTTTTCTGGTGTTGATCCACACTTAGCTGAATCCACATTTCAGGATTCATTTCCAGTTGGGGTTGGGGTGTAGGTTCCCCAGTATTCCGAGGTGTTTGTTGTGTCACTCACATTCTCATATTGTCTTCTGCAATACTATTTCTTATCTGTGCATCAGTATACACACAATTTACCATGTTAGGTGACCCCTAGGGTCCCAGCGTGCGAACACTACTCCGATACCACTTGTAACATTCATCACAAAAAAAAGGTTTAATTTTTAACTTTGTTTACTCTACCTTTCGATTTGCACCGGGAATATATATATATATTACTTGCTGGAATTGTGGTCCATCACACATAAGCATATCTATTTCAATTTATTTTCTTAACACGCATTTATATTCTACACCATAAAACTATGGGTAAGCAATGTTTTACAAAGTTTTCGGTTTTAATACTACCCAAAGGATCTAGAGTGATCTCGTTTGGATAATTGTGTACTTAAGATGTGTACCCAATCATTTATGGCTTATGGGACAAGTTACAATGGCAATCACATTTCCCGGTTTAATCATACACCTGTGATCATCGAGAATCTAGTCCATCCTTTACTCCGACAGTTGTTTCCCTTCAGGGTTTGTACCCTCACCGCATGAGGCCACCTGCCTACTCATCCTCCGTTCGATCTGGAAACTTGGGATCCACGACGAAGGGTTTAGCAGAAAATACTAGGGTATTTACTTCACAACCCTCACTGTTTTTCCCTCATTCGTTTGTGTTTCTCTGTTGAGAGCCTTGTCTGCAAGTCCGTGACAGCATGGAGGTTTCGTCGAGTAAACACCCTTATTCCGTCCGAAATAGTCCCTTCTTCTGTTATTTGGTAAGTGGCACTTCATCATTTCGTCCTCGTCTTGTTGTTTTTTGCCCAATCCTGGACTGTTTTCGCATTGGGTTTACTAACTATGTTTATACTTCTTCCTCTTTTTGTTTACATTATTCTTACAATGGGAACTGGTAATTTTTGCAGAGGTTTGGAGCTGCAGCCAACGCCAAGGCACTCCAACTACTTTCTCGGTAGTTTCTCCTCCATCGCTACAGGTATACGATGTATTGGTTTCAGTTTTCATTAAACACGTTTGGCACACACTAAGCCTACAGCTTGCATCGTCTCAACACAA
Organism: Pinus albicaulis; assembly: GCA_034641835.2. Classification (NCBI taxonomy): domain Eukaryota; kingdom Viridiplantae; phylum Streptophyta; class Pinopsida; order Pinales; family Pinaceae; genus Pinus; species Pinus albicaulis. The sequence goes on from JAXQQM020077387.1 coordinate 126,937, forward strand.
GTTTAAACTCATTTCCTTCACCTTGTTTCTCGCATTTGTTTTGATCCAAGCTTGTGGATGTGGTCTTCGTCAGGTTCGAAATCCGGTCCATACTTTGTTTGCTTATTTTCATAACCGTGCTCCACTTTTGTTAAAGGCTAACTTATTCTTTTGGTTTATTGTATTTGGTGTAGGTATTCTTCCTAAACCCAAAGGCCGAGGTTACTCAACATGTTCTTATTCGATGCCCTCGATGTCTTTCAACGAGGCTTCCTGATACCCTCTCTTTACTGCTTTCAAGCATTTCGTTCTTTGCTTCTAATTTGGTGGCTGAGAGCTCAGGCTAAGCCTAACCATGCTTTCCAAGTCCTTACTGAGGCAGCATGGCTATCGAGCCTTCTGTCTTGTTACACTTTGAACAAGTTTTTGCCTATTTGACTTTCTAGCAAACATTGGTCATTTCAATGCATAGTTTAATTAAGCTCCGGCTCAAATCTTTGTTAATAATTTGTCCTCTATGTACAGAGAGACTTGATTTAAATGTTTAATGGGACCCCCTTGTTGATTTACCATTCTCTACATTTGTATAAATTTTGTCTTTTCTTCTCGCATGCTTTATCACATATCTTGAGTTACAATTTTCCCCTTTTTGGTCTCATGTTCACCCTACGGGGTTTAGCAGTGTTTTTGCTTTGAACTTAATGAATCTTAAGAGTTATTGATATGATGGCTTTGTTCAATAACTTTTATTGTATAAATATATAGATTACCTTTGTGCCTTTTGGGCTATGCAATAAAATATTGTTCTTTGTTGTAAACTATATTCACTGTATTTTACTTGTTTTTAATGCAATCTATCTTTCTGATGTAATAATCTTTCCCATTTACTATGCATGCTATTCTCATAATTTTCTTGTTAAGAATATTGTAAAAATGAATTTTGGTTTGCAAAAGAGTTCTTCAATCATCTTCAAGGAACAATAGATTCTGTCTTTTTCTTTACAGTTTTAGAATGATGTGTGGACCATCTTAGCTTATGTCCATGTATAGCCCAGATATGGAGGAACGATCAATTCTGGGGTCTAGGGCTTCCACCCTGGACCTTAAACTAACAGTTCACTTTCAGTTATAATTTCGATTTTTAAAAAGAAAATCTTTCTCCAAACTAATAGTTCAGAACTTATTATTTCAATCTTTTCTTGCATTTTCTGACAATTTAGAATTTATCAACAACATATTTTTCAATATGCTTCTGCATATTCATACACATGGGAGAGTTCAAGAATAAGCCAGATTTTCCAAATGTAATACACACATACGTCTAATACAAGATAAAAAAATAGTTTACAATCATTATTTCTTGACTGCAAAAACACATTTCCAAATCTTAAAACAACTTGGTCTAAATCTTTCATGTTTTTAAAGTTGTATGTCTATTACATCTGAAATAAATAAATATGTTTACTTATCTCGTTTTGGATTTTGCTGATGATGTCCTCCCAACCTTAAGAGAGGCGATTATGTCCTCTTCTCCCCTGTGCTCGATACTTGAGAAGTATAGGTTGATAGGGATTTTCTAGAGAGACCTCAGGACCCCAAGTCCAGTCTACTTCCAGAAATCTGCAGGAATGCTGAGTGTTTCCACTGGTCTCTACCAACTCAGGAAATTATTCACTCTCTTCCCTTTTTCCTTAGTTACTGAACAAAACCCCTTTTCCTCACTTAGATGTACCTTTATCCTTAGAGGAAAAGGTAAGTGTCCAAAAATATTCAACCACTTCTCAGTTCTTGGAATACTTTTACCATCAGTCTTTTTACTTTTATGGAACCACTTTTCCATAACTAATTTGATTTCCAATTGAACAAAATTAATCCATATTCATCAAATAATATTTTTCAAAGGAAATAAAATGTTTTAGTTTTTTTAAAACAAATAAAATGACATAACAACTAGTTAAACAACTAGTTCAACACCTCTCAAAAATAAACCTTTATCGATGTATTAAAACTCTTACTGGAAGAGTTCTCTTTAAATTTCCAATCACTTAATAAGATATTTTAGTCTACATAGCAGAAATAACCGAAAAATTTGAGAAGCTAGGAGATTTTTTTTTTGGTTTAGCTGAGAAGTATGTATGGATTATTTTCACCTGCTATGAAGCAGAAAGTGACTCTCCCCCACCAATTTGGGTGGTATGTCTCCAAGGACAGCATGATCAAGAGAGAAAACTATTTTCTTACAACTTTTTGTAGTGACATTGTTTTAATTTTGGTTGTTAATCTGTAGGAATGTACTTATGTTAGTTATGTTTTGGTTTAAGTGATGGAATTTTTCTTTAGTAATATGTAATGCAAAAAATTTGAAAATTTGCTACTAGTCTAGTTTCTCAAGTGGAATACCAATAGCTAGTGTAAAACAACTATGTACCTCATGTTTTGAAAATTAATATAAAGTGTCTAACCTTCGAATAAAATTCTTTGATGACAAAGCATTCTAAAAGAGGAGGTAACATTATAAATAAAAATAACGTAAACATAAAAGTAATTCATAATTAATGAAGAGACACATCAAATTATATCTCTCAATGAAAAGACTTGAACTCTTATGAAAGGAGACATTCGTCTAGTATATATATGGATCCTCATATGTACTTCATATCATCTTATCATTTATACTAATACAATTATATTTATTGTTCTTACAAATAATTTTATATTCCAAATATTTTGGATATTTTAATCATGAGTGAGATATCGTCTAGTTTATTTTTTGCTCGTTCTAAATAGTTATCTATTAGCTAATTAGAATGGTGTTATTTTTTTACAACATCAAACATTTGCTATTTGTTTCTACTTAATAATGAGAAAGGATAGCTAAGCCTCGGTGATTTCTAGTGCATTCATACCTATCTCTACCTATCAAATTAATATGACGAAATGAACATATAAAATACAAATTTAAGTGGATATATGATAGTTCTCTTAGATTATTGTTGATGTCATTTTTATATATGTTCATTTGAAACCACTTAGACTATTGTAGGGTATCATATATGATGTTAGTGCTCGAATATGCCTCAGGCTGAAGAAGGAAAAACTCGAGGCAACATCAAACCAACCTTAGCCTCGTAGCTAGCCCTACAAGGACAGGAGAGGGCTCTCTCTGGGTCTAACTCGGCGGAAAATTTTCAAAGGGGCTGAGATGACCGATAAAGAAAACTGATTTTAAGCTAGTAAATTGATAGAAAAGGGTTTTTAATAAATGATGGGGTTTTCTGGGAAGCATGGGATTAAGAACAGCATGAACAGAGTTTTAATCAAAGGCGCAAATTATTCTACAAGGCAAGGTAGGAGTGAAGTTTAACAATTAAAATTGAAATTAAGTGAGGTGAAAGACTGTTTAAGATAGCTGAAAAGGGCATTGAGCAATGACTCCTTTACAGACAGAAGAAAATTACACAAATACTGAAAGCTCCTTCAAGGCAGAGCAAATAAATTGAATTCTGCCTATCTTACTGCAAAAGCATCCAGTGAACTGATTATGAATGAAACAAAAAACATTACGAGATTACATATGAAACAGTAGAGAAAACATAAGCTAAAATTCAAACCACAGGAATCTTGTAAATCAGAGCTGACCATTTAATTACTTCTCTGTCAAACTGTACAATAGAGCTCTCTCGTTTTTCTCCACGACCTCTCGAACTCTCTCCTTACAAATGATTATTCAATACATTAACAAACTAACCTAGGAGAACGAGCACTAGTTAAAAGCAAGGCGATGCTTCAACTAAACGGGATGAAGATAGAAAGGAGAACAACATTCTCCATAAAATTCTATGATGACTAAACAAATCCGGATCGTTTCCTCCTTAAATTCCTCTCGAGCAGTCAATTCAAAGACACAAACCGGATCTCGATGATTAACCGAAGTCTTAAATAGAAGATTGGCCCTTATTTTCCGTTATGGTCGATGTCTTCTTTCTAATTTAGCTTTTGACCCTAACGCTAAGTGTTATATTTGTCATTAAAAACCAATTTTTATAAACATAGCTCAATATATTTTTACTACCAAGAAATTTGCATAACAAGATTTATCCTCATGCCACAAATGACAACTACGCACCAACATTTCACCTTCGACAAAGATGATCCTTTGACGTAGATTCACCATTCACCATACCAACTAAATCTGTTTTAGTCTTATGAAAACCAAACCACTTCTCCTTAAAGTCCTCTGCATACTTTGATTGCCACGTTACAAATGCGCCAGTTTGACCTTTCAATACATCGCTTCAGCATGGGAAACATGAGGAAAATCAATGTTATCCGTGTGAGAATTCCAATGTAGACCACGTTTTGAAAAATCGATCTTTCTGCTCTTTTGAACCAGATGTTCTGGACAAAACAGTTTCAAAAGTACTGAAGGAATCTTGTATAACAAAAGGCAGCGATAGAGGTACTTCTTTTGGTGCAGAATGTCGGTTGGAAAAGTGAACAAAAATCTCACGACAAAGGCTGACAAGATCTGCGTGGATCATTGCATTTGACTCCAGAGTTAAACCTTGAATAACTGCTTCAAATAAATATTTTGCCACAAAGCTTTGGAGTTCAACATCGCTTGTCGAAACTGCAAATAGCACAAGCCTCTCGAGTGAAATCCCTTAGGAGCTTTTCTTCCATGACCTTCGCCCTTTAACCCAGTGCAGAACTGTCATCACAAGAATCTGGAACTTTCGCTCTTCCCTCAACATCAATAACATCACAAGCATGATAAAAATCTACTGATCAATGATTTAAAACCTGTTTGGAAGCAGCTGGAGTTGATTTGAATCGAATCTAGGCACAAAACATCAATTTTTAGACGCTGTTGCTCTGTGGGTAGCGCCTCTGCCCAATGGGTAGCGCGCGGCTCTATGGGTAGCGCCCGTGCAAATTTACTCTGGCTGTAAGTGCCCAATGGGTAGCGCCCGACCCAATGGGTAGCGCGCAGCTGCAATGAGTAGCGCGCAACCAAACTCTGTTCAAAACTCTGTTAATTTGTCTGCGGCCTTCCAAAACTTACCATTCAACTTCTATGCCATGGATTTTGCAAATGAACTTGATCTCCATTATTTATACATGAGAGAAATATCCTTCCAAATCAGATTTTGATTTTTGAATTTGTTTGATAACCCACATTATAATGTTTTTGGCATTTTGTCCTTTGGTCCTTTAATATAATGTTTTCTCTTTGGCTTTTTCTGAATTTTTGAACTGAAATGCTTGTTGTCTTTTGCAGGGATGCTTGAAGCTGGTGCCACTGAAGAACTGTATAATTTGAAATATTTTGACCACTTACCTATTTATTACCAAAACATAATTGATGATTTCTTCTTCAAAACAGGGTTTTGAAGAAGAATCAATTTCTCATTGATGACATTCCTGATATAAACAGCTACTGAACCTTCTCCTAGCCTGCAAGTGTTATTGAAACATTCTGAAAACAAGCTTTGCAAACATCTAAGTAGCAGTGGGTGAAAGCTGATTGGCATTGGCCTGTATATTGAACTGAGACTTTGACAGCTACCTGTCTGCATTTGACTCTGACAGAGGTTAGACAAGACGGAGTCTAACATTGGCTCCAATGGGGATGGCAGTTGCCGCTTCTTGGAGGTGCCAAGAATCGCAGAGCTTTGGGAGAGCAGACAGTGCCTCCATCCATTGGGTGATGGAATCATTATTCTGACAAACAAACTAAAGACTGATAACTCAACTGGAAAATCGACTCAAACTGACTTAATGCAAACTGAAATGACTGAATTAAACAAAAACTTTCTGAAAAGGGCAGCAGTCCATCAAAATTTCAAAACCCTGATGGCAACCCCCTGCATACTGATGTGATATGTACAATCATGTATAATTGGCTTTCCAATGCAACCAATCCAGCAAATGGCTGCACCCCGAATTTCTGCTCTTATTCTCCTTGAGCAGGCAGAATGATGAACCTGTAGGCAACTCAAAATAATCACCGAAACCAAAGCTTATGATAATAAACCAGGAAATATTTATCCTTTCTAATGTTTGCAGAAGAACGTTGAAGGGGTCTTGAAAATCTTGAAGCACTGGCTTATCTGAAGATCCAGCTGCAAAAATACTAGTATCCACTTCATTCTGATCTGAAAGGACAATTGATTTTTGAGGGATAGAAATGCACAAATCTGCCATCTGAGTGTTAGCTGTAGGTTCCTTGACCATGAGAAATTCTGACATATACTCTTCAACTTCATGATCTAGATCATTTTTAAACAAAAAAAAATCTTCAAGATTATCAAACATGACAGCCTTATCATCTTTGTGAAGGAAAAAATTATCTGTTTGCTGATCTACACAACTGATTACAAGACAATCATCTTTTTCAACAGAGGAAGAGGTTTCACCAACACTTTCCTGATTATGTGTGCACTGCAAATCTGCTGTAGCTTGGGCTGTAACAAGACCTTTCAAAAGCTGATCTATCTCATCTTCAGACAAAGGAGACAATGCTTTTTGTTTTCTTCGGCTCAAACAGTGATTGTCTTCATATGACAAGGCATTCAAACTATCATTCATAACTGAGTTATTGAAAGGAGATTTACCACTTACTTGCACAAAGATCTCATTCTGTCTTTCATGAACTGACTGAATCACCTCTTCATGAAGGCTGTGTTCTAATGATGAGCTGATAGTATGACTGAGAACATTTGGATCCATTACTGTGTCTTCTGCATCCCAGATGATTTCAACAGCAGAGTTCTCCTTGATGGGCTTCAACACAAGATATGCTTGGTCATCATGATCTGAATCTGAATCTGAAGTAGCTGTCTGGACATTATCACAATCTGCAATTGGAACTGGACTTACTTGCATGCTGCTGTCTTCTGTGGGCAGATCTGAAATGACATTCTGCCTTTCATCATTTTCAGCCATATGGCCATCAACCTGCTGCAAAGTCTCCTGAGCACCTTGATGGGTATCCTTTAGGTTCTCTTCATATTTCTGAAATGGATTCTCATATAGAGCCTCCATGATTTCTCCGTCCATGAAATCATTATTACCATAAAACAGCTCTAGATCTTCAATGAAATTATGTACATGGTTACAACAGTTCTGAACTAAAATCAAGGATGGATATGATGCTTTATACTTTTCAAAGAACACGGTATAAAAATCCCTTAAACAGTAAATAGAAGCAGCTGGAAAACTTTCATACCATGATCGGGCTTCGTCTTCCAGAGTAGCCATAAACATTTTCATCAAATAGTCTTCAGGAAAACTGATCTTAAATTTATGCACATGAATGTGAAATTTCACCAGATGAAGAGCAGCGTCATTACCTTCCTCATTTCTGAACATAGGCAAATTCTGAAGCCAATCCACCTTGGGCATCTTATTTGGAAAACTTGGGATGTGATCTCGGCTCATGGGAGCGTATCTTCTTGCAATCCGGTCCGTCAGCAGTGAGGTCGCCATGAAGAATTGATTTCTGGATTGTTCAGTGAATGAAGTTGCCGGTGAATGATTTCAGCCTTGCGGTGTCTGACTGCTGTCCACCATCAGCAATTGGATCTGAACTTTGTTATCCTTTACCGGGGAGGACTTCCCCAGTATGGTCGCCACTATGTTAGCGCTCAAATCTGCCTCAGGCTGAAGAAGGCAAAACTCGAGGCAACATCAAACCAAGCTTAGCCTCGTAGCTAGCCCTACGAGGACAGGAGAGGGCTCTCTCCGGGTCTATCTCGGCGGAAAATTTTCAAAGGGGCTGAGATGACCGATAAAGAAAACTGATTTTAGGCTAGTAAATTGATAGAAAAGGGTTTTTAATAAATGATGGGGTTTTCTGGGAAGCATGGGATTAAGAACAGCATGAGCAGAGTTTTAATCAAAGGCGTAGATTATTCTATAAGGCAAGATAGAAGTGAAGTTTAACAATTAAATTGAAATTAAGTGAGGTGAAAGACTGTTTAAGATAGCTGAAAAGGGCATTGAGCAATGAATCCTTTACAGACAGAAGAAAATTACACAAATACTGAAAGCTCCTTCAAGGCAGAGCAAATAAATTGAATTCTGCCTATCTTACTGCAAAAGCATCCAGTGAACTGATTATGAATGAAACAAAAAACATTACGAGATTACATATGAAACAATAGGAGAAACATAAGCTAAACTTCAAACCACCGGAATCTTATAAATCAGAGCTGACCATTTAATTACTCCTCTATCAAACTGTACAATAGAGCTCTCTGTTTTTCTCCACGCACCTCTCATAACTCTCCCCCCTTACAAATGATTATTCAATACATTAAATAAACTAACCTAGGAGAAAATAGATTAACCCAAAGCAAGGGCGATGTTTCAACTAAACTGATAAAGATAGAAAGGAGAACAACATTCTCCATAAAATTCTCTGATGACTAAACAAATCTGGAGCGTTCTCCTTAAATTCCTCTGATAGCCAATTCAAAGACACAAACTAGATCTCAGATCATTAACTGAAGTCTTAAATAGAAGATTGGTTCCTATTTTCCTGTTATGGTCGATGTCTTCTTTATAATTTAGCTTTTGACCTTGACTGCCATGTTATATTTGTCATTAAAAACCAATTTTTATAAACATAGCTCAATATATTTTTAATACCAGCAAATTTGGCATAACAAGATTTCTCCTCATGCCAGCAAATGACAACTACGCACCAACATTTCACCTTCGACAGATGATCCTTTGACGTAGATTCACCATTCACCATACCAACTAAATCTGTTTTAGTCTTATGAAAACCAAACCACTTCTCCTTAAAGTCCTCTGCATACTTTGATTGCCACGTTACAAATGCGCCAGTTTGACCTTTCAATACATCGCTTCAGCATGGGAAACATGAGGAAAATCAATGTTATCCGTGTGAGAATTCCAATGTAGACCACGTTTTGAAAAATCGACCTTTCTGCTCTTTTGAACCAGATGTTCTGGACAAAACATTTTCAAAAGTACTGAAGGAATCTTGTGTAACAAAAGGCAACGATAGAGGTACTTCTTTTGGTGCAGAATGTCGATTGGAAAAGTGAACAAAAATCTCACGACAAAGGCTGACAAGATCTGCGTGGATCATTGCATTTGACTCTAGAGTTAAACCTTGAATAACTGCTTCAAAAAAATGTTTTGCCACAAAGCTTTGGAGTTCAACATCGCTTGTCGAAACTGCAAATAGCACAAGCCTCTCGAGTGAAATCCCTTAGGAGCTTTTCTTCCATGACCTTCGCCCTTTAACCCAGTGCAGAACTGTCATCACAAGGATCTGGAACTTTCGCTCTTCCCTCAACATCAATAACATCACAAGCATGATAAAAATCTACTGATCAATGATTTAAAACCTATTTGGAAGCAGCTGGAGTTGATTTGAATCGAATCTGGGCGCAAAAAATCAATTTTTGGACGCTGTTGCTCTGTGGGTAGCCCCTCTGCCCAATGGGTAGCGCGCGGCTCTATGGGTAGCGCCCGTGCAAATTTACTCTGGCTGTAAGTGCCCAATGGGTAGCGCCCGACCCAATGGGTAGCGCGCAGCTCCAATGAGTAGCGCGCAACCAAAATCCGTTCAAAACTCTGTTAATTTGTCTGCGGCCTTCCAAAACTTACCATTCAACTTCTATGCCGTGGATTTTGCAAATGAACTTGATCTCCATTATTTATACATGAGAGAAATATCCTTCCAAATCAGATTTGATTTTTGAATTTGTTTGATAACCCACATTATAATGTTTTTGGCATTTTGTCCTTTGGTCCTTTAATACAATGTTTTCTCTTTGGCTTTTTCTGCATTTTTGAACTGAAATGCTTGTTGTCTTTTGCAGGGATACTTGAAGCTGGTGCCACTGAAGAACTGTAAAATTTGAAATATTTTGACCACTTACCTATTTATTACCAAAACATATTTGATGATTTCTTCTTCAAAAAAGGTTTTTGAAGAAGAATCAATTTCTCATTGATGACATTCCTGATATAAACAGCTACTGATCCTTCTCCTAGCCTGCAAGTGTTATTGAAACATTCTGAAAACAAGCTTTGCAAACATCTAAGTAGCAGTGGGTGAAAGTTGATTCGCATTTTGGCCTGCATATTGAACTGAGACTTTGACAGCTACCTGTCTGCATTTGACTCTGACAGAGGCTGGACAAGACGGAGTCTAACATTGGCTCCAATGGGGATGGCAGCTCCCGCTTCTTGGAGGTGCCAAGAATCGCAGAGCTTTGGGAGAGCAGACAGTGCCTCCATCCACTGGGCGATGGAATCATTATTCTGACAAACAAACTAAAGACTGATAACTCAACTTATTAACTGGAAAATCGACTCAAAATGACTTAATGCAAACTGAAATGACTGAATTAAACAAAAACTTTCTAAAAAGGGCAGCAGTCCATCAAAATTTCAAGATCCTGATGGCAACCCCCTGCATACTGATGTGATATGTACAATCATGTGTAATGGGCCTTCCAATGTAACCAATCCAGCAGATGGCTACACCCCAAATTTCTGCTTCTATTCTCCTTGAGCAGGCAGAATGATGAACCTGTAGGCAACTCAAAATAATCACTGAAACCAAAGATTATGATCATGAACCAGGCAATATTTATCCTTTCTAATGTTTGCAGAAGAATGCTGAAGGGGTCTTGAAAATCTTGAAGCACCGGCTTATCTGAAGATCCAAATCGCAAAAAATACTAGTTTCCACTTCATTCGATCCTAAAGGACAATTGATTTTTGAGGGATAGAAATGCACAAATCGCTATCCGAATGTTAGCCGTAGGTTCTCGACCATTAGAAATTTCATATACTCTTCAACTTCATGATCTAGATCATTTTTAAACAAAACATCTGTATTTATCAAACATGACAACCTTATCATCTTTGTGAAGGAAAAAATTATCTGTTTGCTGATCTACACAACTGATTACAAGACAGTCATCTTTTTCAAAAGAGGAAGAGGTTTCACCAACACTTTCCTGACTATTTGTGCACTGCAAATCTGCTGTAGCTTCGGCTGAAACAAGACCTTTCAAAAGCTGATCTATCTCATCTTCAGACAAAGGAGACAATGCCTTTTGTTTTCTTCTCCTTAAATAGTAATTATCTTCATATGACAAGGCATTGAAACTATCATTTATTACTGAGTTATTGAAAGGAGATTTATCACTTACTTGCACAAAGATCTCACTCTGATTTTCATGAACTGACTGGATTGCTTCTTCATGAAGGTTGTGTTCTAATGATGGACTGACAGTATGACTGAGAACATTTGGATCCATTACTGTGTCTTCTGCATTCCAGATGATTTCAACAGCAGAGTTCTCTTTGATGGGCTTCAGCACAACTGAATCTGGAGCTGAAATAGTTGTCCTGACTGCATCACATTCTGAAATTAGTACTGGACTTACTTGCATGCTACTGTCTTCTGTGGGCAGATCTGAAATAACATTATCCCTTTCATCATTTTCAGCCATATGGCCATCAACCTGCTGCAAAGTCTCCTGAGCACCTTGATGGGTATCCTTTAGGTTCTCTTCATATTGTTGAAATGGATTCTCATATAGAGCCTCCATGATTTCTCCATCCATGAAATCATTATTACCATAAAACAACTCTAGATCTTCAATGAAATTATGTACATGGTTACAACAGTTATGAACTAAAATCAAGGATGGATATGATGCTTTATACTTTTCAAAGAACACGGTATGAAAATCCCTTAAACAATAGATAGAAGCAGATGGCAAGCTTTCGTACCAAGATCGGGCTTCATCTTCCAGGGTAGCCATAAACATATTCATCAAACAGTCTTCAGGAAAACCGACCTTTAATTTATGCACATGAATGTGAAATTTCACCAGATGAAGAGCAGCGTCATTACCTTCCACGTTTCTGAACATAGGCAAATTCTGAAGCCAATCCACCTTGGGCATCTTATTCGGAAAACCTGGGATGTGATCTCGGCTCATGGGAGTGTATCTTCTTCAAATCTGGTCCATCTTGACAATCTTGAAGCTACTAATCTGCCTACAGTGAAGTCACCGTGAAGCATCGATTTTTGGATTGTTTAGTGAATGAAGTCGCCAAGTGGATGATTTCAGCCTTCTGATGTCTGATCGTTGTCCACCATCAACGATCAGATCTAAACTTGATACAGGTACTGGGGCAAGACAATCTATAAATCAGGTGTCGCATTCACAAACTAGGCCATTCTGTCCCCAGTATGGTCGCCACTATGTTAGCGCTTGAATCTGCCTTAGGCTGAAAGAAGGCGGGGTTCAAGGCAACATCAAACCAAGCTCAGCCTCGTAGCTAGCCCTATGAGGACAGGAGAGGGCTCTCTCCAGTCAATCTCGATAAAATGAGCAATAAGGTGCGAGATGACTTAAAATGGGAACTGATTTTAGGCTAGTAAATAGATAGGAAGGGGTTTAATAAATGATGGGGTTTTCCTGGGAAGCATGGGATTAAGAACAACATGAAATAGAGCTTTAATCAAAGGCGCAGATTATTCTATAAGGCAAGGTAGGAGGAAGTTGAACAATTAAAATTGAAATTAAGTGAGGTGAAAGACTATTTAAGATAGCTGAAAAGGGCATTGAGCAATGAATCCTTTAAGGCATGTGAAGAAAATTACACAAATACCGAAGCTCCTTCAAGGCAGAAAGCAAATAAATTGAATTCGCCTATCTTATCGCAAAAGCATCCAGTGAACTGATTATGAATGAAACAAAAAACATTACGAGATTACATATGAAACAATAGGAGAAACATAAGCTAAAATTCAAACCACAGGAATCTTATAAATCAGAGCTGACCATTTAATTACTCCTCTGTCAAACTGTACAATAGAGCTCTCTGTTTTTCTCCACGCACCTCTCAGAACTCTCCCCCCTTACAAATGATTATTCAATACATTAAATAAGCTAACCTAGGAGAAAACAGATTAACCCAAAGCAAGGGCGATGTTTCAACTGAACTGATAAAGATAGAAAGGAGAACAACATTCTCCATAAAATTCTCTGATGACTAAACAAATCTGGAGCGTTCTCCTTAAATTCCTCTAATAGCCAATTCAAAGACACAAACTGGATCTCAGATCATTAACTGAAGTCTTAAATAGAAGATTGGTTCCTATTTTCCTGTTATGGTCGATGTCTTCTTTCTAATTTAGCTTTTGACCTTGACTGCCATGTTATATTTGTCATTAAAAACCAATTTTTATAAACATAGCTCAATATATTTTTAATACCAGCAAATTTGGCATAACAAGATTTCTCCTCATGCCAGAAAATGACAACTACGCATCAACATTTCACCTTCGACAGATGATCCTTTGACGTAGATTCACCATTCACCATACCAACTAAATCTGTTTTAGTCTGATGAAAACCAAACCACTTCTCCTTAAAGTCCTCTGCATACTTTGATTGCCACGTTACAAATGCGCCAGTTTGACCTTTCAATACATCGTCTTGTAAAGATGGGAAACATGAGGAAAATCAATGTTATCCATGCGAGAATTCCAATGTAGACCACGTTTTGAAGAATCGACCTTTCTGCTCTTTTGAACCAGATGCTTTGGACAAAACAGTTTCAAAAGTACTGAAGGAATCTTGTGTAACAAAAGGCAGCGATAGAGGTACTTCTTTTGGTGTAGAATGTCGGTTGGAAAAGTGAACAAAAATCTCACGACAAAGGCTGACAAGATCTCGTGATCATTGCATTTGATTCCGCAGTTAAACCTTGAATAACCGCTTCAAATAAATATTTTTCCACAAAGCTTTGAGTTCAACATCGCTCGTCGAAAACCGCAAATAGCACAAGCCTCTCGAGTGAAATCCCTTAGGAGCTTTTCTTCCATGACCTTCGCCCAACCCAAAGGCGTAAATGTCATCACAAGAATTGAACTTTCGCTCTTTCCCTCAACATCAAAATCACCACAAGCATAATAAAAATCTACTGCACAATGATCAAAACCTGTTTGCAATTCGTTGGAGTCGTTTTGGATGAAGACTGGGCGCGAAACATGAATTTTTGGACGCTGTCGCTCTGTGGGTAGTGCCTCTGCCCAATGGGTAGCGCGCCCTTGTGTGGGTAGCACCCGTGTAAATTTGCACAGGCTGTAAGTGCCCAATGGGTAGCGCCCGACCCAATGGGTAGCGCACAGCTCCAATGGGTAGCGCGCAACCAAAATTTGTCCAGAACTCTGCTAAACACGATTTTGGCCCTCAATCACTGCAATTCGACTTCTATGCTGCGGATTTTAGCAAATGAACTTGATTTCCATTATTTATACATGAGAGAAATATCCTTCCAAATCAGATTTGATTTTTTGAATTTGTTTGATAGCCCACACTATAATGTTTTTGGCATTTTGTCCTTTAGTCCTTTAATATAATGTTTTCTCTTTGGCTTTTCTGAATTTTTGAACTGAAATGATTGTTGTCTTTTGCAGGGATGTTTGAAGCTGGTGCCACTAAAGAACTGTAAAATTTGAAATATTTTGGCCACTTACTTATTTATTACCAAAACATATTCGATGATTTCTTCTTCAAAACAGGGTTTTGAAGAAGAATCAATTTCTCATTGATGACACTCCTGATATAAACAGCTACTGGTCCTTCTCCTACCCTGCAAGTGTTATTGAAACATTCTGAAAACAAGCTTTGCAAACATCTAAGTAGCAGTGGGTGAAAGCTGATTGGCATTGGCCTGTATATTGAACTGAGACTTTGACAGCTACCTGTCTGCATTTGACTCTGACAGAGGTTAGACAAGACAGAGTCTAACATTGGCTCCAATGGGGATGGCAGCTGCCACTTCTTGGAGGTGCCAAGAATCGCAGAGCTTTGGGAGAGCAGACAGTGCCTCCATCCATTGGGCGATGGAATCATTATTTTGACAAACAAACTAAAGACTGATAACTCAACTGGAAAATCGACTCAAACTGACTTAATGCAAACTGAAATGACTGAATTAAACAAAAACTTTCTGAAAAGGGCAGCAGTCCATCAAAATTTCAAAACCCTGATGGCAACCCCCTGCATACTAATGTGATATGTACAATCATGTATAATTGGCTTTCCAATGCAACCAATCCAGCAAATGGCTGCACCCCAAATTTCTGCTCTTATTCTCCTTGAGCAGGCAGAATGATGAACCTATAGGCAACTCAAAATAATCACTGAAACCAAAGCTTATGATAATGAACCAGGCAATATTTATCCTTTCTAATGTTTGCAGAAGAACGCTGAAGGGGTCTTGAAAATCTTGAAGCACTGGCTTATCTGAAGATCCAGCTGCAAAAATACTAGTATCCACTTCATTCTGATCTGAAAGGACAATTGATTTTTGAGGGATAGAAATGCACAAATCTGCCATCTGAGTGTTAGCTGTAGGTTCCTTGACCATGAGAAATTCTGACATATACTCTTCAACTTCATGATCTAGATCATTTTTAAACAAAAAACAATCTTCAAGATTATCAAACATGACAGCCTTATCATCTTTGTGAAGGAAAAAATTATCTGTTTGCTGATCTACACAACTGATTACAAGACAATCATCTTTTTCAAAAGAGGAAGAGGTTTCATCAACACTTTCTGTGTACTGCAAATCTGCTGTAGCTTCGGCTGAAACAGGACCTTTCAAAAGCTGATCTATCTCATCTTCAGACAAAGGAGACAATGCTTTTTGTTTTCTTCTGCTTAAACAGTAGTTATCTTCATATGACAGGGCTTTCAAACTATCGTTCATTACTGAGCTATTGAAAGGAGATTTATCACTTACTTGCACAAAGATCTCATTCTGATTTTCATGAACTGACTGAATTGCTTCTTCATGAAGGCTGTGTTCTAATGATGGGCTGACAGTACGACTGAGAACTTTTGGATCCATTACTGTGTTTTCTGCATCCCAGATGATTTCAACAGCAGAGTTCTCCTTGATGGGCTTCAACACAAGATATGCTTGGTCATCCTGATCTGAATCTGAATCTGAAGTAGCTGTCTGGACATTATCACAATCTGCAATTGGAACTGGACTTACTTGCATGCTGCTGTCTTCTGTGGGCAGATCTGAAATGACATTCTGCCTTTCATCATTTTCAGCCATATGGCCATCAACCTGCTGCAAAGTCTCCTGAGCACCTTGATGGGTATCCTTTAGGTTCTCTTCATATTTCTGAAATGGATTCTCATATAGAGCCTCCATGATTTCTCCGTCCATGAAATCATTATTACCATAAAACAACTCTAAATCTTCAATGAAATTATGTACACGGTTACAACAATTCTGAACTAAAATCAAGGATGGATATGATGCTTTATACTTTTCAAAGAACACGGTATGAAAATCCCTTAAACAGTAAATAGAAGCAGCTGGCAAACCTTCATACCATGATCGGGCTTCATCTTCCAGAGTAGCCATAAACATTTTCATCAAACAGTCTTCAGGAAAATTGATCTTTAATTTATGCACATGAATGTGAAATTTCACCAGATGAAGAGCAGCGTCATTACCTTCCTCATTTCCGAACATAGGCAAATTCTGAAGCCAATCCACCTTGGGCATCTTATTCGGAAAACCTGGGATGTGATCTCGGCTCATGGGAGTGTATCTTCTTGCAATCCGGTCCGTCAGCAGTGAAGTCGCCATGAAGCATTGATTTCTAAATTTTTCAGTGAATGAAGTTGTCGGTGAATGATTTCAGCCTTGCAGTGTCTGACTTCTGTTCACCATCAGCAATCGGATCTGAACTTTGTTATCCTTTACCGAGGAAGTCCTCCAGACTTTGAATTGGAGTCACCAGGTGAAATATTTCAGCCTTCTTATGTCTGATCGTTGTCCACCATCAAAGATCAGATCTGAAATTGATACATGTACTGGGGAAATTTATAAATCAAGGGACACATTCACAAGCTAAACCGGAGATCGACTGAAGCAGCTTTTATCTACTATGCACTCGCAGAGAAATGTGTAGTTCGAAGGCTACCTAGCGTGACTTCAGACTCCGTCTATAGCAAATGAAAGTCAAAAGAAAACCATTTTCTTCCCCAGTATGGTCGCCACTATGTTAGTGCTAAAATCTACCTTAGGCTGAAATAAGGTAAAACTCAAGGCTACATCAAACCAACCTTAGCCTCGTAGCTAGCCCTACGAGGACAGGAGAGGGCTCTCTCCGGGTCTATCTCGGCAAAGGATTTTCAAAGGGGCCGAGATGACTTATAATGAACAATGAATACTGATTTTAGGCTAGTAAATTGATAGAAAGGGTTTTTTTAATAAATGATGGGTTTCTGGGCTGCATGGGGCAAAGACAGCAAGAGTAGGGATCTAATCAAAGGCACAGATTATTCCATAAGGCGAGGTAGGAGTGAAGTTTAACAATTAATTTAAAATTAAGTGAGGTGAAAGACTGTTTAAGATAGCTGAAAAGGGCATGTGTGATGAATCCTTTACAGACAGAAGAAAATACACAAATCCTGAACGCTACTTCAAGGCAGAGCAAATAAATTGAATTCTGCCTATGTTACTGCAAAAGCATTCAATGAACTGATAATGAATGAAATGAAAAAACATTACGAGATTACATATGAAACAAAAGGTGAAAACATTCGCTAAACTCACACCACAAGGATCTTATGAATCAGAGCTGTGTCCTTCCATTACTCCTCTGCTGAACTGTACAATAAAACTCTGATTTTCTCCTACATCAGCTCTCAGCACTCTCTTCCCCCCTCCTTACAAATGATTATTCAATACATTAAATAAACTAACCTAGGAGAAAATAGATTAACCCAAAGCAAGGGCGCTGCTTCACCTGAAGTTACAAAAATAGAAACAGAGTCATCTCTTGTTCTAAAACAGAAGATCGTTCCCCTCAAAATTCTCTGATGGCCAATTCAAAGACACAAACTGGATCTCAGATCATTAACTGAAGTCTTAAATAGAAGATTGGTTCCTATTTTCCTGTTATGGTCGATGTCTTCTTCCTAATTTAGCTTTTGACCTTGACTGCCATGTTATATTTGCCATTTGAAATAAAAACCAATTTTTATAAACATAGCTCAATATATTTTTAATACCAGCAAATTTGGCATAACAAGATTTCTCCTCATGCCAGCAAATGACAACTACGTGCCATAAATTTCACCTTCGACAGATGATACTTTGACTTGGATTCACCATTCACCATACCAACTAAATATGTTTTAGTCTTATGAAAACCAAACCACTGCTCCTTAAAGTCCTCTGCATACTTTGATTGCCACGTTACAAATGCGCCGATTTGACCTTTCAATACATCGCTTCGGCATGGGAAACATGAGGAAAATCAATGTTATCCGTGTGAAATTCCAACGTAGACCACGTTTTGAAGAATCGACTTTTATGCTCTTTTGCACTAGATGCTTTGGACAAAGCAGTTTCAAAAGCACTGAAGGAATCTTGTGTAACAAAAGGAAGCGATAGAGGTACTTCTTTTGGTGCAGAATTTCGGTTGGAAAAGTGAACAAAAATCTCACGACAAAGGGTGACAAGATCTGCGTGGATCATTGCATTTGACTCCAGAGTTAAACCTTGAATAACTGCTTCAAATAAATATTTTGCCACAAAGCTTTGGAGTTCAACAGTGCTTGTCGAAACTGCAAATAGTACAAGCCTCTCGAGTGAAATCCCTTAGGAGCTTTTCTTCCATGACCTTCGCCCTTTAACCCAGTGCAGAACTGTCATCACAAGAATCTAGAACTTTCGCTCTTCCCTCAACATCAATAACATCACAAGCATGATAAAAATCTACTGATCAATGATTTAAAACACATTTGCAATTAGATTGGAGTCAATTTGAGTGAAGACTGGGCGCAAAACATCAATTTTTGGACGATGTTGCTCTGTGGGTAGCGCCTCTGCCCAATGGGTAGCGCGCGGCTCTATGGGTAGCGCCCATGCAAATTTACTCTGGCTGTAAGTGCCCAATGGGTAGCGCGCAACCAGACTCCGTTCAAAACTCTGTTAATTTGTCTGCGGCCTTCCAAAACTTACCATTCAACTTCTATGCCGTGGATTTTGCAAATGAACTTGATCTTCATTATTTATACATGAGAGAAATATCCTTCCAAATTAGATTTGATTTTTGAATTTGTTTGATAACCCACATTATAATGTTTTTGGCATTTTGACCTTTGGTCCTTTAATATAATGTTTTCTCTTTGGCTTTTCTGAATTTTTTAACTGAAATGCTTGTTGTCTTTTGCAGGGATGCTTGAAGCTGGTGCCACTGAAGAACTATAAAATTTGAAATATTTTGACCACTTACCTATTTATTACCAAAACATATTTGATGATTTCTTCTTCAAAACAGGGTTTTGAAGAAGAATCAATTTCTCATTGATGACATTCCTGATATAAACAGCTACTGAACCTTCTCCTACCCTGCAAGTGTTATTGAAACATTCTGAAAACAAGCTTTGCAAACATCTAAGTAGCAGTGGGTGAAATCTTATTGGCATTGGCCTGTATATTGAACTGAGACTTTGACAACTACCTGTCTGCATTTGACTCTGACAGAGGTTAGACAAGACGGAGTCTAACACTCCAGCCCCAACATTTCAAGGGCTCCTTCATTCTGACTGTTCCCTCCTTTTTACTGTCTCCATCTATTGGTTTCGAAGTCACTTGGGACTATGCCGTTTGACTTTATTTGGGTTTACTAAACCTTTTCCGTTGATGATCTCTGCCAAAATTCTTCAGATAGGCTGGTTTCTGTTTTCTCCCTTTGAATTCATTCTTATTTACCCAACTTTTCCCTTGATCAGTTTTTCCTTTGAACTGTTGGTAACACAATCTAGCTTTTCTAACAGCTTCGTCCATTGTTTTTGGGTTTTCAAACTCAATTTTCTCTTTGTATACCATAGGCAAACAATTCAGAAACCTCTGTACCTTTTCCTTTTCTTCCCTTATGTAAGGTACATATCTTAATAGATTGGTAAATTTAGTAACAAACTCATCGATAGTGAGCTATCCCAATCTAAGCTCATGAAATTCTTTTGCTTTGTCATCATAGTACCGCTCATTCAAGTAGCGATTCTTGAATTTAGCCTGGAAATCTTCCCAAGTAACTGTCTTTTCATCTATGGCATGCACCATCTTTGTCTCCTCCCACCACAAGGTAGCCTTACCTTGTAGCTGGTAGACAGCTAATCTGGCCTTCAAATTGCTTTCATATTCATAAACCTGGAAATACTTAATCATATTCAGCAACCAGGCTTCAGCATCTTCCTCCTTCTCCCCGTCATAGGAGGGAGGTTTGATTTTTTGGAATTCCCCTTGTAATTCCTTTTTCTGCTTATTCTGATGTCGAATCACATACTCCTCATCCGATTCATCAGTTTTCCTCTTTCCGGAACCTTCGCCTTCTTGGCTGTTCCGTGAGGTTAATTCCCTGATGAGATTTTCCTGCTCCTCACTGGCTAATGACAATCTGTCATTTTGGCTTTTTATCTCAGCCAATTCTTGTTGCAAATTTCACAACATAGCCATCATGGCTGCATTGGGATCTGGTTCACCACGCAGATCAACATAAATTTCGCCACCTTCTTCCATTCTATCACCCCACTGTACACTACATAGCATAGGTCAGTGAACAGAAAAAAAACAAACAACAAAAACAAAACTTTTGCTACAGCAAAAAAAATTACACAGTGAGTACACAGCAATCATGAGCAGAAAGTCACCAGCCCCGTTTTATAACTTGGTCTCTGATACCATTT